>NQII01001376.1:134031-145006 GCA_002778355.1 Clitarchus hookeri | reverse complement strand
TTCCACCTTTTTCTTGCTCAACCACCCCCAACGCAAGAGCCATCCTTCCCACGAACCACACGCGAGTGTTTTCCTTCCGCCCTGAGTCCTTGTTTTCTTTCCATCCGCGGCTGAGTGAAATCTAAACGCGTCTGATGGCAAATCTCCGGGGGGCACATCGGGAAGGGCTGTCAGTACGAAAGCGGGGCTTGCCTAGGGTAGACTAGCCTGACCCCGGAGAGGGGGAGGGAAGTAGGATTTCACCGTGAGAACGACACAACCCCCCGCATCACGCAAACTGATTGCTCACGTGGGCCCGACACCAAACCCAGCTTTACGAAATTTACATAATCCCCATCAGTTCTTTTCTCTCTTGTCGCCCTGTGCGTCGTCTCAACGGAAGGAAAAATAAAATGCTTCTAACCTCTTCGGCGGCCCTCGAGGGAGAACAGCAAATGTTTACTTTGTTCATCCGGTTCCTTGTCGCATCGGTAAGATACGTTTTTGCCCAAACACCTCTGGGGGAAAGTTGAAACGTTATTCGTGTATGCCGTTGTAATTCATCGTTAGTCGCTAAGAACAAAATATTTCTGCAGGTATATACTCATAAAAGTGAGCGTATACTATATAAGTATGGACATCTGATTTTCACGAAAAGAGTTCTACGATGTCTAAGACTTGAGAATCCTACAACCACACCTTCCGTTTTCCGTTGGTTATTGGCCACTTGTCTTTGCAAGAAGACATTGTAGTATATGAGGAGGTCAGTTAGAGTTTTGTTCCTAAGGTACTTAACGTCTGACATTTACAGGATTCACCTTAAAAAGTGTAGCAGTTATACCATCCAATTTCGAAGGAATGTATGAGATAAAGCGTTATGAAGTACAGCTTCATAAAAAAAAGTTATTTTCGCTTAAACCCGTTGTCTCTACATATATTAATATATTTAATTGATTACAGACGGTTTACATATATATAAAGTCTATGTGGATCGGAAACACTGCAATAAAAATGACATACATTAAAAAAAAAATTCTAAAATTTTTTGCGTATACCTTCGTTGATTTGAACGTATTTTAAATTTGATTCTTCACAACTTGCGCGAAGACTTTTCTTCAAAATAAGTTCAAACAACTACGAGTGCCTGGAGTATATGCAACCTAACTGCCATCCAGGTACTACGGGCGTAGTTTTACGGGCACTTCACAACCTCATTCAAACGGGAGCATTGCATTTCACGACAAACGTGAATTATTTCCAGTGCAGGCAAATAAGAAATTTCACAAGGTTTAAAACACATTTTTCCATCACGTACTACTGAATGACTCTTTGTAATATTAGTAAGAGCTTTGTTTATATCTTTGTGTTGGCTTTATGGGAAGAAAATTGTAGACAATTAGGAGAGAGATTTTCTACTTTTGTTGTCTGCAATGTACCTTAAAAATTTTTTTGCATTTATTTATAAATAAATAACATTAAAATATATATCTAAAAACATTACCATTTCAGTGGACAATACGAAAATTAAAAGAATATTTTGTAGCCTGATAATAATTATTACCTTTTATTTTTTAATGTCTTCTGAATTGGGAATTTTTCCAAATAAATACTTTAAAATGTTACTTATTTGTAAATCCGTGCACTTATTTTTAGGTACATAACACAAAACATAAGTAAAAAAAGTCTCAATCATTAGTTTAAAAATAGAAAACTTTAGTATACTCCTTGGAAATGAGCCTTCGGTTATACAAATGCATAGCGAAAGAGGTGCGACTAGTTTTGGAGAAAAACGTGGGATGAAGAAGGAAAAAATTGGTGGAAGAGGGGGGGAGGTAATAATAATAATAATGGCGTGTGGGGAGTGCACCCAGGGCAAGGCAACACCCTCCGAGTGACGGTCTTTCCAGCTGGAACCCGTAGGTGACCGTCATCCCCGAGCATGACAGAAATGAAACCCTAGAATGGAGCGGCGCTGGAATGCAAGGGCGGGGGAGGCGGGGGTAGCCTGGGAGAGCCCGCCGGCAAGCGGCATCGTCCAGCACGATTCCCACATGCGAGAATCCGGGAGTGAGCCCGCCGGGGATCGAGCCCGGATCGCCGTGGTGGGAGGCGAGCGCCCTGGCCACTACGCCAACGCTACCCCTGGGGGGAAGGTAATGGAGTAGACCTATACCAGCGAAGAATGGCGAAGTTAGCCTGACCACAAAATGAAAATCAATTATTTACTACCATTTATTAGCTATAATAAAAAAAAATTGTAACACTTATTAGCATAAAGTACAGTACCAACTCTTTTATTCTGTGTACAAATATATGCAATTCAAGACCCGTCTAGGAAGACGTAGTGAGGAAGTAGCAATTATTGCAAGAGTTTATTCAATTCTGTGTTTATATAAAATTTGGCTAGCTAAATTACGTGTCCATCCGAGATTTCACGAACCCCACAAAAAAATTCCAGTGCGTGACGTCAGGTGTCCTAGTTGGCCAATCAAGACAGACATTTATGATAAATCCATAGGCACTCAGAACTACATTATGAGAGTGTCCTGTGGCTAGAATCATCCGCAAATATGCTGAGCATCATTGTGTAATGATGCAGAGTATTGGTTTTTTCTAATTTATAAAAATGTATCTTTACTAGCTCCTGATTAGACCACCAAAGTCATGGTCCGTTCTTAGAACATTCAGTCCATACATGACGATTTTTCAGAATTATAAATGCTTCGGTATGAGGGTACTGGGGTCTACTTTCGTATGCTTGTACCCTTCAGCCACAAAATTTGCTGACGCGGGAATAATTTTGTTTTATACGGAACATTTACACGAAAATTAAGTTGAACAGTTTTAACATTTTTAACAGTTTCTATATATCGCTTCGATAAATGAACTAATTTTCAACAACTTTGTAGAGGTAAAAATATGGAAGGTCACATGTAGTTTGTAAATTCCGCTTTTAATGCTTAATACAAGCGATAATGTAAAAATTCGAATTTATGTATAAATATCGGATAATTTATATAAAGATATCTAGTATTATTAGCTAATGCATTTATAATCGTGCTTTTCTAAATGCGGCAAATTGTTAAGTTTTAGGTCATTCCTACACTTCGTGCCATAGTCATGGGAATTGTATGGACACTTATATGTTACAACTGTTTACGGGAATAGTAACTGTTTGGTCATAATAATTTACACTACGTTGAGAGTTACACAGGAGTCATTACAAAAACAATATGAACTACCAATGTCATGGTGATGACACACAAAAACGAAATCGATGCTTGCCATACATAAGATAACACTAAAAAGGGACTCGCGTCATGACTTTCCCAGCAAGTTTCTTGTGACAAATGCTTTGTTGGCATGAAACTTTGGAGCCAGTAAAAAAAATAAATAACAAATAGGTAATGCTCTCGCATAAAGCTTCCTTGCCCGGGCATTTATTTTCAAGAGCTACAACGCATAACACGTAATATATCATAAATGATAATCCCACCAAGAAATCGTACTCAAGAGATGGCGCCTCGAGACTGTCGCGCTCCCTTGTTTGAATGGCCTTTCTCATCGGGTTATTGTCCGGGATGAGCGTGAAATATTGCTGTAGTACTTCCTAAAGTGCTTTTCCGCGGTTACGTAACTTCCATTTCTGATCTCTCTGTCAATTCAAGGTCAACGTCGAATCCCCTCTAGGACAGGGGTTCTCAAACTGCGGCCCGCGGACCCATTCTTAGTGGCCTGCGCTCGCCGGCTTCAGTAGATACAAGTTACTAAATTTGTATTTTTAGGGTGTCGGTTACAAAAATAAACGAGCAGGACATGTCGAGTGTCGTAAGTGCAGCCCACGGCGGTCTTAGTTTTTCTTAATATGGCCCCTAAAAAAAATTCTCAGTACCACTGCTCTAGGAGAACGAAAGGTTTCAGAGGCTGGAGAGGAATGATATATATTTTTCTTAATCGTCTGATACATTTAAATACGCTTAGATTATTTTATATCAGTAGTAGATTACTATGATATAAATACGATTGCATTAATATTACGCTTTTCTTCACAATTTGCATGTAACATTTATAAGACGCTAGTAAAGTTATAACTTATGAACTCCAATAACTCCCCAAAAATTATTTGTAAAATTGATACACACTTACCCAAAAATTGTGGATGACAATTCCAAAAAACTGCGCAATAATTAGTTTGTGATAATTAATGTTTTTTATGGCAGGTGAAACTATTGAATTTTTCAGTTTTTTTTTATGTACGTCATAGAGTTTTAGCTAAAATTTCACACGCTTTTGTTAGATGTCATTCGTTACTTCCTATCGCTAGAAAATATATCAAATGCATTGCATTATATTTCTGAAATATGCAGGTTACAATAATGATGTAACACTTTATATTTGTATTAAACATAAATTACCATAAAACGTCTTCAAAGTACAAGTTGCTGTAACTTACCAAAGAGATAGCACTAAAAGTAAGGGTATGTGAATAAATTTTCTACTGATCTAAATTGTAATTTCCTAATAAAATGTAGTTAACGTATTTTAAATAAAAATTAGTTTCTATTGTAGCTTGGTCTGTTTCTGAGCTCTAAACCATATTTCAGATTTATTATTAAAAAAAAAACATTTGTCTTCATTAAGGAATAGTTTAAAGTTCCTTTGACTGCTCGAAGTTAATAAATGCAGAGTAGGCTACTTTTATTAATTTACCATATTATATCACCAGGAGAGAACAACTGATTCCAACCTAATAATTACCAAACATTTTATGTGGTTAAAAATACAAACAATATATTACTTTATAAATAATAAATAATTACTACTCTTAATAACTACTACAATTCTTGGGCGGTTACTAAAATACAAAAATTTATAGTTTTTTCTAATGTCTATAAAAATAGCTTTTCTGACCCACAAAATTTAAATTTTCCAAAGTTAATGTAAATACAAACGTTATGACAAATAACTTATTAATCTAAGATGGCGACTATCATTAACATTAAACGACTTCGACGAGAGCGTTATTATAATGCTCATACATCACTATTTGCAGAATGACAGAAGTTTCTCTAGGATATATAATTGCCAAAAACATATCCTAAAACACGCATTCACCATAATTCTAAAACTACTTTTACTTCGCTGGCAGTAAAAATTCTTAAATTTTACAAATATAGTATAATTTTTTTACAATTTTTTTGTGGTTTTATATAAATATAATAAATGAATATACCAAAAGTTAAAAAAATTGTATTTTAAAAATTACAGTTACGATTTAAAAACTGTATCCATTTTCGGTAATTGCTTTTAAAACGGAACATATTTCGAATTTACGGCATTTTCTCTTTCAGCAGTTATTCCAGATTTTATACACATTTATTGAAAATTCACACCGCAACCCAATTGAAATGTCGAGTTATAATCGGAAATCGGACATGAAATGAAGTCAGACACAAAATAATTGAACACTTGAGCGATGAAAACGTTATCCAGCGAATCAACTACCATAATACTCTTCACACCAAACACTCATCGTAATTCAGCACATTTCAAAACACTGGCCGAGTTTGTAGCAGTATCAGTTTTAATGTCCGCTTCTGTGGTTCAGCGTTGTTGTATCTCACCCCGTAGGGGCCGCGGTGACTGAGCGGTCAANAGAGCTCGCCTCCCGACAAGGCGAACCGGGTTCAATCCCAGGCCGGGTCACTCCCAGATTTTCGCAAGTGGAGATCGTGCCGGACGATTTCGCTGGTCAGCGGATTNTTCAATCCCAGGCCGGGTCACTCCCAGATTTTCGCAAGTGGAGATCGTGCCGGACGATTTCGCTGGTCAGCGGATTTTCTCAGGGATCTCCCGTTTCCCCCGCCCTTGCATTCCGTCGTTGCTCCATTCTCACCTCCTATCACCTTCATCGGCTCACAAGACCTCGTTGTTAAGAGCAACCCAAATCTCTCAACTGACTTCTCACCCCGTGGGGAACTGAATTCGATCCCAAACACCAACCCCTCGGGATTTCTTAAGTGATGGGTGAGTTACGCTCATCCCCGTACTGTGGAAGTCTAGTAGATATACAGATTTGAACATAAGATGTGACGACTTTGCAACCTTCATCACCAGAGGTGTACATAAACAATTTCAGGATGGTTCGCAGAAAACGAAAAAAGAGCAACTGTTAAAAGTAATGTATTTTCACGTCTGTTTTCCCAGAAAACCTCATTTCGATATCCGATTTCTTGCCACGCATTCTGTGGCATGTCAATCAGTTTGCAAGACCGCATTAAGGAAGCGTTGCGTGAATCACTGCTGTGTCCATGGCACTGAAAAAAGCGAAAGGAAAGTAAGTAAATAACAAAAATTTCTAAATAATTTGCCACCGGTATTTTTCTAAATTTTCCGAATTATTTTTTTAACCTTGTAATTGAGCAACTAGTCTTATGTGAATTNTTGCCACCGGTATTTTTCTAAATTTTCCGAATTATTTTTTTAACCTTGTAATTGAGCAACTAGTCTTATGTGAATTTGGTATCCTTCTGCTTCTCTGTATCAATTAAATCCCCAGGCATGTCTCGGTGCTCAATCGGAATGTGTCTTCTTCTCTTCTCAGCTACACCTGTTTTGGTGGGATATATACACATTCATACATACATATATACATATATACACATGACGGATTCCAGCTGTGACATGATAGTTTGAGTGTCCTTCCTCATGGCTTGAATGTAAAAAAATTTCCACCTCAACTGTTTTTTTTGCTTGTGTCTGTCTAACAACACGTTTCCATACCTCCTTTCTACAACACATCTCTGTCNTACCTCAACTGTTTTTTTTGCTTGTGTCTGTCTAACAACACGTTTCCATACCTCCTTTCTACAACACATCTCTGTCAGGAAGCGTTCCCGTTATGTGGCTGAAAAGTCGTCTGGCAGAATTTTGTACCATATACTTGATTGGCAAAACAACTGTTCCAGCAAACACATTATATGCCAAACGTCTAGTTCTAACTGCCTATCCTGCCGAATGCCAGATCTGCAAAACGCCTGTCCTGCCATGAAACGACTACGGTTACCAAACGCCGGAGAGTCGTGGCTGATAGGATTTTAGTGAGGCAGAGGAAATTAATGTCGAACGTCCATCTGTGATTCAAGAGAGACATTTTCTGCCAAACGTCTGTTCGACCGAATGCCGCGTCCCAGTCTGAAAAATAGTAATTCAACGCANGCGTTCCAACTCTAAAGTACGAGGTTTAAAGTCAGGGAAGTAGAGGGAAGGGGCTATGGATAAAAAAAACCAACTTACATAAGTGATCGTGGTGTGGAGACATGGAGCTGTGAAACGATTTGGTGAAATGGGTTTGGTGAAGCGGGAAGGAGGCTGTACCGTGCATGAATGAGTCACCAATTTGCTTCCAGCCAAACTGTGGATAGGCTGTTAACGGTTATTAGAGCATTTCAGAAATTAAAGTTTGAGATATTTTCCTGCCCCTGCCTGCTTTTATTTTAACTGACACGCTGATTGTCANAGCATTTCAGAAATTAAAGTTTGAGATATTTTCCTGCCCCTGCCTGCTTTTATTTTAACTGACACGCTGATTGTCATGCGCCCAGTAACGTTGGTAACGACGGCGTAAAAGTAGTTCCACGTACTATCAAAAGTTTTACGTGCGCATTCGTAAATACTGGAATGGTTTATTTTACTTTAAGTTATTTTTTAAAATTGAAGAATTAAAATGAGCTAGTTTGTAAACAATTTGCTCTTCTAATAATTTCACAGCTTCGCTCGACAGACGAATGTATAAAGTGATCAGACTGATGGCAATATTAATTTCACACATTGCGGAAGAATACACGATGTGCTTACGAGGAGATCTTGAAAAGGGTTTTGAAAGAAGCTCAGTTTACCGTGAACAGCCTATAAATATTCAGTCAGCACGCGTCTTCTGCGCGTGTCACGTCTTCCAGAGGCGCCTCGACGTCCGCGCGGTGACAGGCGTCGCCTGCTGCAACGCGAGAGGGAGAGAGGAAAAAAATCTGCACGTCTCGGAAATAAACATCCGTGACAGGTGTTGAGCCGGGCGTGAACCAGGAGCGCGCCGAGATCTGAGGATGGATGGAGACCAGATCCCCAGCCCGGGGGGTCGTTGATACCGGCTGTGGGGTATCCGGCGGCGCGTCATAACTGTCGCTCCCTGCAGTTCCTTGCGATCTACTAGGCAAGAACGTTCGCATCTACCGTGCGCTCCTGAGAGTCCTGTTTCAGTTCGTCTTTCATTCCACCGTATGTCATTCCCCCGTAGGCAAAAATAAACATCAACATAGACGCTGTGAAGGCGGGGAAGACATGTACGCACATATGTTACTGTCACGCCTATTTTTATGCAACCTCACATTGAAGGAAGAGAAACTATTTTATTATCAGTCAATAAGACAGCACTGCTTATACTAAATTGCTGCAAACATTAGTGTTAAGTTGGTCCAGTCAATGCTTACGTTAAAATATACTAGTGTCTTCAAGGACGCTTTTTTTTNGCAAACATTAGTGTTAAGTTGGTCCAGTCAATGCTTACGTTAAAATATACTAGTGTCTTCAAGGACGCTTTTTTTTAATGCTACCGAGTTAGCCGGCGTAGTGGTATCACTCTGGAATTTCATTCATTAGGACCAGGTTCGATTCTGAATTTCACTTTTCCATGGTTGTCCTAAATCACTCCAGGTGAATGATGGAATGGTTCCTCAAAACAGGCCCATCGCAAACCCTTCAACCTTCCTGCTTGTACGAGAAATATTTTCGTTCCTAATGACCCCGACAAGATGTTAAACCCTACCTGCATNCCTTCAACCTTCCTGCTTGTACGAGAAATATTTTCGTTCCTAATGACCCCGACAAGATGTTAAACCCTACCTGCATACCTATCTACTTTTATTTCAAAAACCGATTTCCAGAGTGTTCAAAGAAAGTAGGACCACTAACGGCTTGAATACATCTCACATAATAAAGACGTTTACTTAAGTGAAACATTATTTTTTTTTACGGTGTGAAGGACATTCCAGCTATTTCTCTACATTCAAAACACTGCTAAATTTTTTTATTAAAAATACAAAGGAATGTCAAATACGCAAATGATGCTAAATATTCCTTGAATTTCGGGAAAAAAGAAATCACGATGGTCAGACCAGTATTCGAGTTCAGCTCCTCCCGACTGCGAGTCCAAGGGTTTACCACTGCGACACCTCACCCGGTGCAACCAAAGGTAAGTCACCACTGTAATAGAATGGGGGAGACATTTCCAATCGGCCTGCACGCGTGAAGTCGACGAGCGCCTACGGAAACACTCCACTGACGTCACCACGCCAGACAAACACCCGGCTACTTCTCTCGCGTTCTCGCTAGGCGCTGACACGCCACTTTCCGTCTGTGAAGAACTTCGTTTTGCTCCACCTAAGTAGGTCGTAATTCCTCCGACTCTATTTCAGACATGTCAGAAGGTCCTGCTTCTGTAATTTTCCCTATGCTGGGCCATCAGGTGTTAGAAGTTTATCTAGTCCCGGGCCTTCTGCTTTGTTGAACCCAATCCTCCTTCACAGTATTGCGGAATTATTTGATGATGTTAGTTATTTTGAAGATACGTCATCTTATGGGTCACAGCATTCAGAGAATCACACATACATGTAAGGTAATGTGGGATTATTATATGCTTTTTTCTTTTAGTTAAGAGAAGATTCTCATAACATGAGCTTACAGAGCAGTTTAGTAGTTGCCATAAGCCCGCCATACATCATAAACAAAAGCTAACATCAGTCGGTCGCCTACCTGCAGCAAATTTCGCATATGAGACTCAGAAGCTCTGGAACGATAAGGACTACACTGACATGCACTTCAACTGCTTCATCGCCGCTATCCGCAATACTCCAAACCGGCGCGGTGTGCAGAGTTCTCGTCAAGCTGCGTGTTCCTATAGAAATTTTAACGGCGACTATATCATTATATTGGTTGTAAGTCTATAGGAAAGTTCAATACAGGCCTCTATTGTAGTTTAGCCCATGTCTGGGTAGTATTATGTCGTTTTTAAAGATGTTGGAAAGCTCCAAAATAATATTATTAGCACGCATGATATATAAAAGTACCATTCCTTCCTCCTTTGATATATTTTTTTTTTNAGCTCCAAAATAATATTATTAGCACGCATGATATATAAAAGTACCATTCCTTCCTCCTTTGATATATTTTTTTTTTCCATACTTAAATATAATGGAGACACTTTCAGTCGTTTAGTAAAAATTCATAAATAAAACAATCTTANTTTTTTTTTTCCATACTTAAATATAATGGAGACACTTTCAGTCGTTTAGTAAAAATTCATAAATAAAACAATCTTATTTGAAACGTACTGTAAAATATTTCAAGTTCTAGATAGCCAACTTCTAAATGTAATTTTTACTAATGATAGTCAACAATTAATGAAATAATAATTACATTTACGAAAAAATTTATATTATTAAGTGATATGTACTCGGTAAATAAATAATGAACACTCACTCAGGGAAAAATCTTACACTGATAAGAAAAACTTTATCAGTGGAAAACAGTGTAACCCACCTACGTCGAAGATGAAGGCGAACATTATTTGTCGAGGTGGGTCACGTCATCCCTTAAATCTTCCAACCGCACCCTTAATTTTTTTTCTACACTCAGCCTTATGCCACTTTGTGGAAAAAGCACAACAGCAGGAAACGTTTATCCAAATAACATGTCATCTTAACGTGGGAAGGAAAAGGGTTTGTGGGGGAAGGAGGTAGGCGGGCACGAAGAGGAAAAACATCGAGGGATGTGACACACAAAAGGATTCCCGGCACGAGGAGACAGAGGAGGGGAAGTATTCTCGGAGACGGGTAATCAGAATACCATCTCCGCGATGCGACCGTCATTATAATTATTTTCGTCCCGTCGGAAAGGAAAGCGACTGTAGGAGTTTGTGGTAGGATGGATCCGGAGGGGAGTA
>NQII01001376.1:119541-134003 GCA_002778355.1 Clitarchus hookeri | reverse complement strand
GGAGTAGGGGGGGGGGGTGGTTGTTATCGGGTACGATCTGTACACCCCTCCGCCCGACCCCATGCTGGTCGGTGTGCCTCGCATATGTGTAGGATCTCCCCACACACAGCGGCAGCGCGCGTTGAAGAGTTCCGCTCAGTTGCGCGCCACGCACTCGCTGACGGCGGGAGGAAAAGAGGAAAGTCTCTGTGCGCGCATGTGCTGCCTTCTAGCGAGCGCCGCCGAAAACTGGGGTTCCTCCTCCAACCCTTAATCTCCCCCACACCCCAAGGCCCACCGCGTTGATTAGGGCTGCGCCGACTATCTGCGGGACATCAGACCGCAGCTAATGACTTGGAAGCAGAACCCACGACGTTGATAGCGCACGAGAATACCTCTCCGCCCGCCGCCTTTCAGCCAAACGAACTCGGGGCTTGCCGCCGCGTATTTATACGCCGCCCGGGTCCCCTACCGACGTCATACAACCGATGACCTCGGGCCGACGACGCGCTCGCCGGGATCGCGTCACGTGCGAGACGAACATTTCAGTTCCACAGCAACAACGATTTAAACCACTGTTCCAAATATAAGTAAGATAAAACTGTATCTCTCGCTGGTCTGTGTCCTACTTTGCTTGCCATTTAATTTCTAAGGAACTAGTCACTATGTCGCAGACAAAGTACAGTCGGCTCACGACTGGAAGAAACTTTTGAAAACCAACCTATGAAAAAACACCCTAGCCGTTAGCGACATGCATATAACATTACAAACATCGGCGAGCGCGGATACAGTTATGCCGTTAGGATGCCAGCACAAAGAGAAGAAATAGTTCCAAAGTTTTAACGTAATTGTTAATTTATCGCTTACAAATGGGTGTCGAAAAGACTTGTATCTTATTATGCCAATTATTAATGACGTGATGCTAACGTATTTAGATTTCAACGTTTCTTGCATAGTCACATGATCACGCTCAAGGTGAAAGTAACGCGGCCATTTGTTTACTAACCTTCGTTCCTTGTGTTGTTGACACACGTGCCAGAGAATTTGTGCGATTATCTTGTTTAACCTATAATAATTCATTTATTTGTCTTGTTTTACTAATATCCGCTCTTTATTATTTGGTTTTTAATAACGTATGATTTTAATTTGTGCTCACTTTCTCATTGTACTGATTCCTTTTGTTTTTATGTGTTTCTTGCACGTGTCTTTCCTTTGCCACTCTATTCTGACGTTGCAGTATTTGCACATAAGACTTGTTTTCGCATTGTCGAAGACGTAGAATCCTTCACTCGCAAACTCTGCCGTCCTGTCGAAAACCGTCACAACCATTTTTAAATAACGTTTTACAATTGCGCGACACATCCGACTCAGTCTACCATCACGCCATTTTAACGTCTGTAGCACTTTCGATCAATACTGATGATCTTGCCTTCGATGTACGGGAATTTATCGAAAGTCATTAACAATCGATTCTAAATAGACAACAACTATAGATTCATCAAAATACTCGCATTTTGGGTTTATAGACTGAAATGTTTTTCGCTGGCATCGCATATTATTTTGTGTGAAATTCTCAAGATTAAAAACTTTACGCTTTTTGAATATCCATTAATAATATATACATGACTTTTGTAATGGGTACGTGCATGTACGAACACATGTACACACGCACAGCGGAATGTAAACAATGCTTGTAAACATTGCCATGTGACTGCCACATGGCAGTCACATGGAAATGTTTGTTTACCTTTGGCGGAAGGATACGAAATGGGCTTGAAAGTAGATCTTTAGCAGGGCTTCAAGAAAGTCTCTTCCAGTCGTAAACCGACTATAGTTCTTAAGCGCTCATAAACTGAGTCATGCCAAGGTGTGTGTGTCTCGGTCCGTGCAGAACATCGCCAGTCCGTCTCCCCGTGCCATATGAGAGAGATGCCTTAGCAAGCACGGCCTCAGCGGACCCTTAAAAACGGTCAATTTAGTGCGAAACTCACACGGGCGTCGGACAACAGGAGGAATGTGTTCCGGGAGTACTATCACGGTTTGAAGCAAGTAAAATTGGCGTTTTCACGTACATGCATCCTTAACCTCATTACACAGACATGTGCACACTGAAACCTACAAGACGCTCGAAGATTTGATGTTTTGTACATTGTAACAATGTTGTAACAATNCAGACATGTGCACACTGAAACCTACAAGACGCTCGAAGATTTGATGTTTTGTACATTGTAACAATGTTGTAACAATGTTGTAACAATGTTGTAACAATGTTGTAACAATGTTGTAACAATTAACTGTTGTAACAAATCCCCCACTGCGACCCCCGTGGCCGGCGATGCGTTGTGCCCCCCTCATAATCACTTTTGAATTCGTGCAACGAATTTAACCTCAAAAAGGCGACTGTTTAATAATGTTGGGTGCCACGCGACATCTTAAGAAGACTTCAAATGATAACAAATATGCGTTGTATGTAATAAGTCGTGTACTTCACAACTACGCCACCTTAACTAATATGTGTCACTTTAGCAGATCAAATACTAATTTTGAACATGATGGGTTTATAAATAACTGATGTTGGTATGCTACAGAAAGGTAACATTTATAGCTACCACAACCTATCATAGTATGCTAGCAGTACCGATTTCAAGCATTGATTGTACGAAAATTTCAGACTTACGTACTATTTTTTGAAGACAGGCGACATAAAATACATATAAACCTATCTCATAAACTACTCCACGAATTCCAAACAAATCTCACATGCAGTTATTTTAAGTCAAGCCGCTTGAACTTAAATAAACTAAGTACATAAGAGGAATTTTAAAATTGAATCTCTATAAATACTTTAGGTTAAATTTACGTTAATTTTTAAATGGGTTAAGGCACTGTTTTAGCAGTGCTTACTAGGTGCACAGTTAACTTATTGGTAACATTTTTGGTTAGTCTCGTCGGAAAATTTTGTTTAAATATTGGTAACTTAGTAACTTTTCAACCGATTTCCAACGCACTTAGTATGCATGTAGTAAAATAAAACACCATCTAAAAATTGTATAGAGCAGTCACACATTTCCAGAATGGCAGCGTTGATTTTTTGGTGATATTTGCCTATCACTGGAAATATTGAATCCATTTACACAAAACTTTAAGCGCCTACTGTACACTTTATTCGCAAAGTAATAACTCCAAGCCTCCTACGTCTCTTACTGTAACTTTATCAAAACTTATGGTTAAACATCATGGCTCATGAACTACAACACCGTTTAACATCAAATCTGATGGAAATTTCTTCTGCTGAATATCTGTACCGGTTGATTCTTGTTTTGTCACATATTTAAGTTTCTAATGTCCTTATTTATGGTTTTTGTTTTAGGGTTGGGGTATAATTGGCTTTCCGTTGTTTATTCTCAATAAATAGTATTTTTTGATACCGAAGTTCTGCATGTAGCCTGTATGGTTGACAACTTCACAAGGCACAGATGAGAACTTCGCTTTAGCACGCAAGGAAATCGTTTACGCAGTGTGAAGAATACGGCGTGTGAAGATCAAGGACAGGCATGAGGTTCATCGTGTGTGCGGTAATACATGCACTCAATTTGAAAACCTTGTCGAAGTTCCGTTTAAACGAGATACTTACAGCATCTCGTGACTCCTCGCCATCATTTACTTGGTCATAAACAACGTATGCAACCAACTGTGCGTTTTATCTTTCATGTTTTTTTCTTTAACATAACCTCCTGGGGAAAGAAACAGAAATCGCTTCGAACAGGCCTACACAAGTCATGGCAACGGTAATCTCGTTTTTTTTCTCAAATCATTTAAACTAAATAACGTCAAATTTTTACAGTATCTTTACAAGCAGAGATAAATCGTTATACAAATATGGTCGTACAATGTGAAAGTGTGCTGTTTCATACCCTCAACATATCACGGTATAAAACAAAATTTGGTAGGAATCATGCCGTTTTCAGTAGATTTTATAAATGACCAATATTCCGAGACATCTATTTCCGCCAAATTTTGATAACATTTTCCTTTATTATGGAGATTTCAGGCATATATATTTCCCCCGGTCATAAAGGCATAGTATATACTTATAGGTAGGTGTTTCATTAATTGCTAAAGATGTCGTGGAAGAATAAAACGTAGTAAAAACTTCCAAAAACTGCACTATAGAATTTTCAAGTACTGTATTTTATGATGTGCTGGAACACCATATGTATTATGAGAGGTGATGAAACTTATAATACTTAAATTAATACGTTGTTTGTGCAACTATCCAACTTGACCTTAACCCAAAGGTTGCTGATGTTACTATTTAGTAAGGATTTCGCTACTTTCTGCATTAAATGTAGACTTTAAAAATCTTTAAATAGATTTTACTTACGAAGAAAAATTATTTTAGCACTTCAATTTCTCCTGATCAACTTCCCATTTTATGACAGTAATCTATTTGGGATGATTTAACTACTAAAAGAACGTTAACTTAAAAGCCGCGCATTTTAATGAATGGTTTAAGTAAAATGTGTTCTAAAAAANTTTAACTACTAAAAGAACGTTAACTTAAAAGCCGCGCATTTTAATGAATGGTTTAAGTAAAATGTGTTCTAAAAAACACAGAACAATGTAGCCTCAAGGAAATAAACGTGGTAGGGTCTAATGCTCACTGCTTGCTTACTGGTCGCGATAACACGGATGTCAATGAAGCAGCTGAGAACGTTATCTTTCTTCGAAAACTTCATGTGTCGAAATATTTCTTCATCACAAATCTAAACTTTTTGCAANAGCTGAGAACGTTATCTTTCTTCGAAAACTTCATGTGTCGAAATATTTCTTCATCACAAATCTAAACTTTTTGCAAGAGTACTGAAATGGCGACACAACGAACAATAAGTAAGGTCTTCTGTATAAGACAAAGAAACATGCAGTGTCCGATGACATTCTTAAAATGACAGACTATGAAATTTATAGTTTGATAGGGAAGTTTACTTTTAGAAACACAGAGTGTTGTAAATCGATAAAAATGTTTTTTTTTGTATTGCAATAAGAGTAAAAGAATTGCAAGGAAGTCGTTTTTTTTTACGGGAAATTTCTTTTTACTTCATTCACAAACAGAACAATAAACGAAAATGAAGATGCTTTGCCCTGTGATAGAAATGAATTTCTTTGAGAAAATATATGACGAGTTAAAAAAAAAAGAATAAAAGGCCTCAAAGCTTCAAGAGAAAAGTTGGAAGAGGAAAAAAGAAATTACAAGATATCTCAGATTTGTTTCAGAACTGGCAGTCGATGTGCATATTATTTTATCTTTTAAGAGAAATTGTTTCGTATGAGACGAAATGTTAGAACTTAGTCCTATTGATGAAGTACTACTGTAAAAAGCAGTATCACTTACATATTAAATTCAGAGCTTGTTGACATGCAAACGACATGCATACTGCTTCAAAGGCTGAAGACTTGACTTAACTAAAATAATTGCAGGACTGATACAGTGGTGGCGTTCTAGTAGAAACTGGGGAGAAAACACACATAAATTAAACCCTCCAGATACATAAACTGATCAACGCCGCATCCGGGTTCAATAAGCCGGTCCCTTACGACTGTATTCGTACGAAGAGTTGAGCGCCTGGAATACTCTCGCAAATATGCATCTAACAAAAAAGCTTGTTCTCTCCTCCAAAGTCTCCTCCTGTCCACGACTTAGGCTATAATAGTCACTCCCAAGGAGGAACTGATTTCGATGCTAGCAGCAAGGACGACCCTTGTTAAGGCGCCTTCATAGTTGTCATATATGTCCCATTGTAAGCAGCCGTGGCTATTCTTATTTTTTAATTAATATTTAGCCTATTAAAATATAATAAGCCACTAAATCCAAGTTAACAAATATACATGCTATCTCCCTGCAGACGGTCTTCGAGATCTTTTCCTCTGCGCACANATTGAAGATGTTTTGACTGTTCGAGCCCCCCCCCCCCCTGACAAGGTATTCTACCTGTTAGTTATTGGAAATGTTATCGTAACAGCATCCGCTAGGGGCTCAGAAATGCGTTGGGAGGTGTAGTGATTCTGCATGGGTAATATGAGACACGTAATGCATCTTTAGAATCGAAGAGTCGAAAACTGTTTCACTTCTCCCTGGCAGACTTCGTGGCGCATTTGTCCGACTCTATCCGAAAGATACTGAGGAATGACTTGCCACTGTTACTTGTCCATTCACACAACGGCACCACGAGAAGAATTGAAGCTACTACTGAAGTACCACGAGTAGGTCCAAGAATCTAGCTACGATAGCGCCGAGAAGTTTTTGTAATGCGTTCTCACACATTTTTCCGATGCTCAGGATCGTAATTAGCCTCTGAAGTGGTGCGAAGGTGCAATAGACTAAAAGATGGGAACGCCGATTTTCGTCTTTTGCGAATGTCTCCAAAACTGACTTACCTTAAGTCACGTGGTCGACTCTAAGNGATGGGAACGCCGATTTTCGTCTTTTGCGAATGTCTCCAAAACTGACTTACCTTAAGTCACGTGGTCGACTCTAAGTCCGAATCAGTGATATCAATCAGTGAAGTAACATTCCCTGAAAGTCAATTGATAAAGCTACTGTTGACAGCCAAATCAAGCAAATTAGCTGGGAACATGTGACTTATAGCAGTATAATTCTCGACATTCAGTGGGAATCACAAAACAATTCCGTGAAATTCAGTCATCGCATTACTTCGTTATCTGGCACTGATTATCAGTCGCTCAATTTTCGTTGGTTTTCACTGATTTGAAACAATTTTCCACTGTTTCAGATTAAGAGTGACACATTTGAATTTCCAACAGATCTAGTATTTTTTATATCAACGAAGTACTTTCTCAAAGCACGAACTTATATCAACAACTCCCTAACCTCAAATTATACCCACGTTGTTTTTGACGGTGCGATTGGCATATAAACAGTCCAATACTGCAACCACGAAGAGTAGCTACTGCGCAGCTTAGAGGCGCACTCTCCCGCGCACCCCCTCTACGGAAGGCACAGAGAAGCTAGTAACAAAAGACGCGCGACGAAGTTGGCACACGTGACTGCGATAACTCCAGTGTTGTCAGGCGCGCACAGTCGCGCGACAAGCCTCGCAGTCGTGTCAGAGGGTTGGCGCCGTAAATAAGCAACCACGTGTTGGACCGCAGGAGAGCCTAATTGGCACCCTCCGTCCCCACAACCCTGTGAGCTCCTCGTGCGTGCTAGATGGTACTCTAAAAAAAAAATACATTACTATGTGTTATATATAAAAAACCCCGAGCTTAAAGCTTGGTTCACAATAGAAAAATTAAGCGTTAAATTATGCGTTAAGACGTGTCCTGAAGAAACAAATATGTGTTATTATATGCATTGATTTCCAATTGGTACTTAGCAGGTCGTGTGCGTTGTTGGGATTCCCCTAAGCGCTAAGATAAACAGTTATATTTTATATCTTAAGTGGAACTTGTGAGGCGACGACCAATCAGAACAGAACAGTCAGTGTTGTTGGCGGGAATCTGTTAATTACAGTAATGTAAGTATAAAAAATATTAAAAAGGCGGGTATGTGCACATGTTTAAGATTATATTTGCTCACAAAAATAAGCTTNATGTAAGTATAAAAAATATTAAAAAGGCGGGTATGTGCACATGTTTAAGATTATATTTGCTCACAAAAATAAGCTTATTTGATAGAAAATGTCGGATTTGAAGTATGATATGCTTAAATATTATTCTGATTTACGAAGTTAGGTTTGGAAAATAAGAATATATGACAGGCTTGTCGCCTGTTCTCATTGGCTGGAATTAAGAATTAAACATAAGTTGGAAACTGCAAATACGGAATACGTGTTTCAGTATGCCAGATCAGCGCTTAATGCATAATACATNTTAAACATAAGTTGGAAACTGCAAATACGGAATACGTGTTTCAGTATGCCAGATCAGCGCTTAATGCATAATACATAATGTTTAATTTTTATTGCAAACCCAGCCTAATGCTTTATGGCTATACAGTAAGAACAAACTGCTCTCATGTTAACGTAAAAATTAAAGTGCTCTGCAGCTAACTAATGTATTGTAAAATCAACCTAAATACTCTAAACTGCATAAACTTAATATAACCATTGCCTGGCTTAATTTTACAAACAGTGGGAATCAATAAGGAAAAGTTATTCTATGCCAAATTTCCGTATGCAAATGACACAAAATCCTTAAGGGTAATGCGATGTGATAATTGCAACCCTGTGTATTTTTATATCAATGGGGAATGTTATTTGCAATTATAGTTCCAGAAGTTGGTTACTATATTTCAGTGATGCACTGACCATGTTCGTTTTTTTTTTATCTGTAGATGTTTCTGATTTTTTTAATTAAAAGATTTTTATTTTCCTTTATTCAGGAGTGCATGACTCCCTAAATAACCACTTCGGGTCATAAGCCATACATATTTTTTCTACCTCATTTTTCATGAGGAATCACTTCCAAAACATTGTGACGACACACCGTAGAAGCGAGGACAAATTGCACATTTTCCATAGGCCTAAGGAGGGTGAAATTAAAGTGAAATACTCCATGCATAATACCTGAAGCAAAATACTGGCATGGACCTTGTGACCTAAAACACTTAGCGCTGATGTGGCAAAGCTGCCCAACCGTTAATGGTTTCGAGCCTTTAATCCGGCACGACTCAGAATGTGAGCAGTGAGTTGGCAATCGAAAAGATTGGATCGCAGACTTTTCTGCGCACATAATTTCGACGTTGGACCCAAAGCAAAACCTACATTAGTCTTATTAATAGTATAAAATAAATACGTCTGTTTCTGTAGTTTGTATAACTAAATGCTCAGGTTTTCTTTTTTTCTTTCTTCTGTATCCTGCTTTTCTTTAAGCCGGTAAGCTGTTTGAAAGAGCAAGAGTAGCATACATAAAATAATGCTTAAGAACGGCTCACGCATTCGTTACTTACGGGATTCTAACCCGAAACATTTGTGGCTCTAAAGCTTTGTGACCGTGTAGGCAGAATGAAAAAAAAAGTTAATTACCAGTAAATTTGATAACTTACGTTGATGCAAAGACAAGAGCAACGTAACATATCCACAACGGAAAATGGCAACCACGTATAAATTCACTGTTAACGTGAACTGGGAATAACAGCCCCGTTCAGAGAGTCCCCAGTTTACCGTGGAAGCCCTGACAAGAATGCGCTCACAGCACAAACTGGATTCAGGGCAGCTCTCATTCAAAGGGGGCGCCACAGCTGGGCGGAATCAAGATGACGAATGTGTTTACTGCCATCCCCCATTCGCTCGCTTTATACCTCGCGCTAGTATACTCCACTGTGTGCGTTGTAGGGCACCGTGTTCCTGTGAACCCGCCTTTGTCTCACCTCGGGCCTCAATGGCCGAGTTTCGAAAAAAACGAACGTCGCTCTCACAAACACTTTCAGAAAAACGTTGCCGGCGCGTGCNGGGGGGGGGGGGCAGATTTATTTAAGCTTTGAGCCTCATCTGTTTACTCAGTCAATCAAGAATTCCTACGGGCGGCAAAAGCCCGGGGAGGAGAGACGCAGGTGATTTACGCTGGAGCGAAGCGCCGACGATGCCCTTTCCCTAAACAACCAATAAAACACATGCGAGCACCGGGCTAAAGGACTTTTTTTTTCTCCATCCGGGGTGCGCATGCGCGCATGCGCGATGAATAACGGCCGCGTGCCCGCCTATCGCCACTTATTTTTGTCTACAGTCAATTCACGGTTACGTCCGACTTCTCCAAAGCACTGCTGAAGTTCTACTTCTGGGTTATTCCCCCGCCTTGTGCAAAACATAGCTTAACTAAGTCTNCTTCTCCAAAGCACTGCTGAAGTTCTACTTCTGGGTTATTCCCCCGCCTTGTGCAAAACATAGCTTAACTAAGTCTTGAAAATTACACTGCAGGGACAACGCACCGCATTCGTGCGCAGTCACTTTAATATTAGTTTACATAAGAACTATTTNTGAAAATTACACTGCAGGGACAACGCACCGCATTCGTGCGCAGTCACTTTAATATTAGTTTACATAAGAACTATTTCATATACGGCATTACCAACACGCCTATTTTTTCCTTGTTTTTTATTCATATTTATAATAAAATAAAATATTAAAAGTTACAGATAAAATATAAGTAAAAGAACAATTTAAACAAAAATAAAATATTGTTGTGTTAGCAGAAGTATAAAACGCTTGTGATATGTGACGTAATTAGAAAAAAAAANTAAACAAAAATAAAATATTGTTGTGTTAGCAGAAGTATAAAACGCTTGTGATATGTGACGTAATTAGAAAAAAAAACCAAACACTTCACACATAGGGTGATTTTTCGAAGGTTTGAGTCCAATAGTGTGAAGTAGCCATGTATAACCTATAGCCGATGTGACAGCAGTGCAAATTCGGCAAACGTCGGATATCCTCGGCTTCTCTCGCCAAACATAACCGAACAATTTAAATTAATCAGTGTTAAACTAACTTAGAAAAACTATTGCTCGTCTAGTATCCTAATCTATACGATGTNTAAACAAAAATAAAATATTGTTGTGTTAGCAGAAGTATAAAACGCTTGTGATATGTGACGTAATTAGAAAAAAAAAACCAAACACTGCACACATAGGGTGATTTTTCGAAGGTTTGAGTCCAATAGTGTGAAGTAGCCATGTATAACCTATAGCCGATGTGACAGCAGTGCAAATTCGGCAAACGTCGGATATCCTCGGCTTCTCTCGCCAAACATAACCAAACAATTTAAATTAATCAGTGTTAAACTAACTTAGAAAAACTATTGCTCGTCTAGTATCCTAATCTATACGATGTTCACGGTAAAGTGAGCACTTTTAAATCAACCTTCGAAAGAACTCACCACCCGTGTTAAATACATAGATGCGACCGTACACACCGGCAACATATGGTGGAAGGATAAAAAATGGAAACCACAAACTATTTCTAGCAGAACTTACGAAATTGTTAAAATAACTGTGAACAGCTTTCATTTAAGTTATAACTACGAACTTATCCTGCGTTGTTTTAGCAGCTCCTTAGATTGTGTTATTTTTATTTTTCATATCACCCTGAAATTTTTTTAAAATGAAAATTCGTACCGGAATGCGGAGTGATTCTCGAAAAATAAATGCGTAGAACACAGTTTTGAACGCTTTTTAAAAATAAAATACGTAACCCCTTAATGATGATTTACTGTTGTTTAATTAACTTCCTTCGCCAACAAATACTTCAAAACACCGTTGAGACTTACTTCAGCTCTCTACTCTAGGAGACCGACTTCCCTACAGCGTTATTACTTCGAAACAGTCTAATCACTCACAAAAATTAATTCACGGGTTTATTTGCGAAATTTGTTATTGTTCACATTGTAATCGGCATCGAAGTATCCCCTAAGGCACGGTACACACTACACAATTATAGAATTAACCTTGTGAAATTATAAATAATAAGTAATAAGACTATAAGTACAGGAGTGATCATGATAGAACCGATGATTCCTAATTAATTGGACAGAGCATGTCCTACAAAGGATTCCGTATTTCTCAAAGCGTTTTGTGTACTTGAGAAAGCGAGGTACACTAGGAAAGCTGCCATTACTGCTTCGAACAGAAAACGAATTACGTTTGTTAGGTGGTCATGATAAACTTTACCTACAGCTGCGGTGCACAAAACTGTAATGATATGCAGTAGTGTAAATGTATTTTCCGACAACCTACACACGTGCTCATATTAAGAAGAGATTCCAACCTAATATACACATTTTCCTCGTCTATTCGCTGAAACTTGTGTATGCCCGCGAGCATTCTTCTGCTACAGAATCACTAACGAAAATTCCATCGTACCTTACGTGTGAGGGGAGATTTATTTGGTTATTATCCATTTCACTCGAAAAAGCGGCCGTGGTGGTGTAGTGGTTAGACTACCCGCCTCCCACCTTGGCGAACCTGGTTCGATTCCCGACAGAGTTGCTCCCGGAGGTTCGCATGTTGGAATCGTGCTGGACGATGCCGCTTGTCAGTGGGTTTTCTCGGGGATCTCCAGCTACTCCCGCCCTTGCATTCCGGCGCTGCTCCATACTCACCTCACTTCACACTAATCGGCTTCCAGGACTTCAGTTTTAAGAGCTGCCCAAATCACTTTACCGCACTTCACTACTCGAAATCACGTATTGAAATTTTTTGTGTATGTGTAATGTAGAATACATCTGATATAGTTCTTTCCATTATGATTTCCATAACATAATTATTTTACAGTTTCAGCAAGGTAGAAGACGAGGAGTGCCCCACCCTTGCCCCGCCCAAGACAACGCCCCTGAAAGTGACGCGCACGTCTTCTCGGAGGGCAGACAGACGCTGGAGCGGCGTCGATACCGGAAATGGCTCGAGGTAGCGCCCCCTTCATTTCCATTGCTACGCCGAGGAAGTCAGTGGTGTGTGTCTTCCTTTTTGTTTTCGGGCCCCTCCTGCCCCTCCACAAGAGAACTCCCCCCTCCCATCTCACGCGGACACGTGCCCGTGGCCGCACGCAACAATGGGCACGCCGAAGACACATGCGCATGCGCGCGGGGGCCGCCGAGACAGACAAAAGGCGGCGCGCTAACTGATAAAGGCACAAGGCGGATGTGAAGTGCTCGAGGATATGCGGCTATCTCCACGAACAGCGGGCATCGACGCCGACAAAACACACCGCTAGCGGAACATCTCCCGTGTTTGTGGGTTAGAATTGAAAAGGCGTAGTTTTGGTGGCGGGAGAGAGGAAAACTTTGAATATGCCTCAACATTTCTTTAACGACTTCGGTACAGATTCTTATCTCATTTCCGGAGACCCTGCCATTCCGTGTTATCTTCTTTGAATGATTCCTACAATGGTATAAGCCCTTAAATAAAAAAATTAAAAAAACTATTATCATAAACATAAAAAATATAGAGCACAAAAAATATATATAACTAATTATTGACTAACGGATATGTAAAAACCGATACCAGATAATTACGCAGAAGGGAATTAGTCTGTGAGTCAATAATTTTAAAAAACTGAAATAGGCAAAAACTAAGGATAATCGAACAAGCAAATACAGGTAACGCAAATAACTGTGTAAGAAAACAAACACTACAATGATTGACAAAGTACAGTATGAAGGTTTTCTATCACCAAAGAATAGCGGAAATCTCTACGTTTTACATATATACGAGCTGATAAGAAACTAGTCTCAACTTGTTTTCGGTGTAGGCCTACGTTTTTTTTGCCACTATTTAGGTTTTCCTTGGCGTTCAGCATAGCTCTGCGTTGGCGCATGTTCGTGATAATAATTTTCTCTAAAACTCTTATTATACATTGTCACGAAACCAGATTATCACAGTCCTGTAGAACCAACCAGATTCATCCATCACCTACAGTTTTGGACAAAAAAAATTATTGCCCTCTTTGATGCGGCCATGCAGATTTTGGGCACTATGAGTTTTGAATGTTTAATACGGACTCAAATTCATTAAGGCGCCCAATTATAACAATGGAGGTACTGTGCCACATTTTGCAGTCCACCACGTCATGAAATCATAAAGCCAATTCGTGGAGGTAACTTCTCATTAAAAAGACAGTAAGTTTTCAGCTTGAATGTGTTTCCGTGGCTGTGATAGACGAAATTAAAAGGGTACCTCCCTCTGATAATTATGAAATTAAGTTATAAATTGAAGTTACAAACGTAAGTAAAATTATTTTTCATATTCTGCAATGGAATAATTATATAAGTTCCGCTGTTTACACTTAAAACGACAATGAAATTTTCAGAAATTTAAATTTTTAAATGTAATTTTTTGTATATTTAATTTAATGCATTTTAACATTAAAACTAGTTGATAAAGTTTTAATAAGATGCAAAAAGATCCGTAGTAAACCATATACTAACTCCTAGGTTGTATGCGTAGTACCCAGAGAGAGCTTTTACAAAACTCTATAATTATGTCACAATATCGGTTCTGCCAAATTGTTGTACGATTGACATTGTGACATAATTATAGGTTCGTAATTCAGTTTTTACTGCATGCCTGCACTTTAGTATAAAGTCAATCGCTTGTTCGCTATAGACCTATTTTCAGAATTTTAATATGGTGAGAAGACATCTGCCGTTCAGTCTGTTAGTAGCTTCTATCGCGTGGAATAGAATTCCACTGTTGCTTATATAATTAGTGAAGAATTCAGTTACGGTAACTACATGCCGAAGTCTTTGTATGTCGTCTCATGTTGTTTCCTCGCGGCTTTCCGTGACATATTGAAGTTTCAAATATTTACAAGGAAGTCGCGCTAAACGGTGTCTCAGCGTAACTAAAACCAGCATACAATAAAAATACTACTAGTGTACATTACGTGATACCTTGCGTGCCTCAACGCGAATGCATACCCTATTGACTAATTCGCCTGAAATTGAATGTAATACAGACTCTGGAACAACGA
>NQII01001376.1:102072-116043 GCA_002778355.1 Clitarchus hookeri | reverse complement strand
GAAAAGATCTGTGGCTGGCGGGCATCAGCGCCAAGGTGTTGATTGAGGTGATGCACGTCTGCACCCGGGGGGTGTAGGTGTGCAGTCCCCCGGTGTTTACCAGGCGAAGCTGGGTCCTCCCTTCGCCCTGAGACCTTCGGCGCCGTCTGCCAGCGATGCGCCCGAGAAGTGGCCTGCTTTTGTTTTTTTAATCTAACCTATTCTATTATGTTATCCATGCCGAATGAAACACTGGCTTCCGTTATTTTTAAATTTAAAGTTCAAGTATGGTCCAAAGTTCTCCGCTCGCGCCCGCCGTCAAGCGAGGGAGCCCTCGTCAACCATCCCATAAGATTATGTCTGAACACTTGTATTTTAAATGGCCCATATTTCGACAAATATCTTTATTCCGTGGTGCGGCCAGAAATTTTTCAGAGGGAGGGCAGGATTACGCTGACTGAAGTGAGGGGAAGAATGTCTGCATCGACATGAGCTACGCTGACGCACGTGTTAATCAGGACAAGTTCTAAAAGGAAAATGACCTCACTGTGAAGTAAAATGCATCACAGTTAACCGCAATAACATATTATCACAAAGGATTACTAATAATTTTAATACTAACAGGTGACAACTTTAAGGGGGTAGGATTGCAACCCGCCAACCATCATTCCCCGTCTACGCCACTTCCTGCGGCCGCATTGGGCAACTTTCTCCGTAATATATGAGATAGTTTTTCAACCCAACTACAAAGCAGATAAAGTATGGGAAAACTAAATGTTTGCATATAAGTATACTGTATTCAGATTTCTACGCACTTTACATAATTAAGCTGCATTAACATTAAAACAACATCACCTACAATTGTTTAAATTTTTTAACATAGTTCTTTTGTCGAAATATTGTGCTACAAAACTAACCGTATAGTATATCGAGGAGAAGATGGTCACGTATTTACGATAATTTCGTGTTTTATTGTGTTTTAACGGACATGATTTCGAATCCCGGTTAGGGTATGGATTTATACGCAGAATTTAGTTGTTAGTTTAGTTGTCGTTCACAGTGTAAGTCACAGCCTACTCAACTACCAACATAAAGAGTAATTAAAAAAAAGCAAAACTAAAAAAAATGCATATATATGAAATTGTTACGCATCAAAATGAGGTTCAGTGTTCTATGCTCTAAAAGCACACCGCCCGATAAATTTAGAAACGAGGATAGTTAAAAAGTAAAATATGAAAACGAAAAGGCTAAACTGCCTTGTTTTGCAAAACAGTGCAGCAATCTTTCCTGTAAAGTTGCTCTCAATGCGTTATTTTTATCGCCTAATTTTGTAATTACTGAGCATTCAAGGCATGTCAAAATGCACTCTGGATTTCAATAAGAGCTATCAGACTGCGTGATATTGGGCACACACAGTCTCACACAAGACGAACCGGTCGTTAAGTTGTGTGTAAGCCAGAACAGCTAACACAAATCGTTCTTATGACGAAGATATGCACAAAAGAGATTGACAAGATAACTGTGGCCATGTTTGCGACNAGCTAACACAAATCGTTCTTATGACGAAGATATGCACAAAAGAGATTGACAAGATAACTGTGGCCATGTTTGCGACAGAGTCGATGTTGTCCTCACTTGACGACATGGCGCAGAATCGGAACGGGAAGTTGGTACCAAGTGAAGTCAGTCGGAATTCAGTAAAATCAGGAGGCCCATTATTTGTAGCTTCATTTTTATAACGGATAAACGTAGATTTCATCCCAGTAAGCTGTAATAAAAAGATGGCAGCAGTCAAAACTGATGACAGTTCAGCGGCATCTGACATTACTGTTGAGTACTTCGAGAGATGGTGCGGTAAAAATTTTACGCATTTAGAAGAAATAACTTGAAGCACTGCCTGGATAAAACAACGGAGATAAATAATCAATATTCGTTAGATTGTTATTTAATTATAATATGCAATAATAAATACAGCAAAAATGATTTTCGCGGATGAATCCTTTGTACGCAATCCCTAGTGTACCATATGTACAGTTTTCATATTGTACAGCCTATCTGTGCGACGTGGTTGCTTTCAACGCCGGCTTACTGTGCAAAGGGACCTGGGTTAGGATCCCGAATAACACACGGATGCAGGGATGTGAATAGCTGAGATTTGGTCTTTTTTTCTGTAAGCCGTTCTCTAATGTGTCTATTCACATGAACAATTGTTTTATTTTTTTCTTCTTCTCTTTAACTATGTTACTGAAACAACACAACATTTAGGTACATTCAAAGACAACCACTACGTTCAGACAGAAAAGGAAACATGCAGAACCCCAACGCTCCCCTTACCATAGCCTATGCTTTGCAATCCGACCCATTCTTCGACGTTACTTGACTTAGGATGAACACACTCGCCTTGAATTTACACTATCAGACTCAAAATTCGTACGTCACACGAACCCACCTTACGTTTCCGAACGTAACGATATCAATGGAGAATAATTACCAGTTTTATAAAATACACTGTGATCATTCTACTGAAAGAACTACGTACAACATTTCCCGAAATATTCCCAAAAAAATCCCATAACTTATTTTTCAATTCCACTCGGTTCCCATGTTATCCTCGCCCCCAGATGGCAGTTTATTGCATAAAATGGTTCACTGAAACGCCGTATATTCTCATCATAATTATTTCCGTTTCGTTCTATCATTACGCGCTCTCGCTGTAGTGATTGGCCACCAGGGAAAGAAAAACCTCTCCCTTACGGCCACTCAGCTCGTTATGGCGTTGAACCAGGATGGGCCTTTTCCTAGCTCTGCTCTATGGTTCCAATTCTGAAATAAACCTCTGTGCATTTGCCGAACCATTTATGTAATCCCTCATTAGCGGCAGCCTTCGTCAACTACATTTAATGTCTGGGACTATGGGTGCAGAAAATAATACTACAGGGGTAATTAATTCACAGAGTCACTTAATTACTCATCACACAAAGCGCGTTTTGGAAATGATTGCGTAACATCTGGCACGATCATTAACGCTGTACGATTACAATTTAAGAACATTCTTAATGTTATCGTCTACATTGGACAGATAGGAGATGGGATAAATAGAATCACACATAACATAACTTTACCATAAAGAATTTCTGACGTACCTTTTCGGAATAAAAGAAAATTACGTGAATTGAACCGTATATCCAATACTACGTAAAGAGTGAGCACCAAATTGCTTGCCCCATCAAGGGATTGTTCAGGCACATGTGAAGATAGTTCCCGCTTCAAGATGTAGATTTGTTAAAATGAGCTTGGTAACGATAATAATGCGTACCGGCAATAAAATAACTCTTTTGCATATAATATTTCTTCTCTATGTAAGTTATCCTCTAAAAACCTACAACCGATTGAAAACTTTTCCACCATCAGCTAAACTACAAATTTCAATCGGCAAAATGCTTCTCAATGAAAAATCGCTCGATAGGAAGCAATCGGTCAATAAGTCAAATGCATTGTATTCCAGTGATTTGAGGCAGCAAAATCAAAATACCGGAAAATCACTCTTCAATCAGTGAAACTCAATTACTGTGACGAACATCGGGCTGTCGGTGATTACAGTGGTGCATTTTTTGCTTGTTTGCAGTCAAATCACTTTTTTAAAAATAGTTTTCACGTTTTTTTTTTTTGCCGTTTGAGTTTGCGATGGCGAGTAAGGTGATGCCTAATTGCGTGTGTGTTTTTTTTTTCTACGTTCAAGATGGTACGAATATTACAAAAATCTTGATATAGGGATTAACAACCAATTTAATGCATGGAATACTGTGAACTTTTGACTCAATAAACAAGTATTTCCTCTGCGCCAATCTGTCTCAGATTACCGCAGAGAAGTGCTTGGGAATTGTGTGTCGTAACATCGTACGAGAAATGAACACGTTTTGAAAACCTGTGAACGCACTGAGCGAGCCGTATCGAGGTCGATTGTTCCGTGAAGTGGTCGTGATTCCGTTCCAAGTGGATAGTGAAGCTTCTCGAGCGCCGATGTAAGTAGTAAGTGTGCTAGTGGAGTGAGAGGATGTGTGACGAATCCGTGAAAAATTTGCGCCGTGTGGTTGACAAGGAGTGCGTAGAGGGGAAGGAAGCCATTTTCTCAAACAAGCAAATAGAAGATTACGACAGCTGCCATTCATGTCCATTGTGCATTCCGACGGACGTGGACAATTCCAGCATGACAATGCGACACCCCACACGTCAAGAGTTGCTACCGAGTGGCTCCAGGAACACTCTTCTGACTTTAGACACTTCCATTGGCCACCTGAATCACCAGACATGANCCAGTGGCCACCTGAATAACCAGACATGAACATTTTTGAACAACTGCTATGACTGATGAGTGGCCTAACGCTCAGGGGCTGGTGCCAATACGAATTGACCAACTCCACGTGTTCTACCGTTCTCACGAAGTGGTAAAATTTTTTTGTGCATAATATCCCATTTTTACTCAAAGAATGTACATTTTAAAGAAATAGTATGTTTTATAACTGTTTCGCAATAATTTTCGATAGCTCATGACAAGTAATGATTTGTAATATAGTGTAGGGTACCACACTATTCACTAGTGGAAAATAAGGAAACTAAGTGATCTTCTGTAACAGTAACAGCTGAAATTTTGTTTTGTAATGTAATATGTATTAAATATAAAGAAACCAAAATGCATATTTCCTAAAAAAAATATTTAATTAGCGTGAAGGAATCTGTAGTTGTACAAGAATATATGTGGGTATTCATAATGGAACGCTGATGATAAAAAGCCACGTCAAAATTACTTTCGGTCGAAATAAAATTCTGTCACAATTTTCCATAAATTGTTGTGAGAAATTTTAAATCAGCTGTCTGGAAATATGGCAGATTAAATAAACAAAAGCATTAGTGTACAAAAGTAGACTAGGGACAAAAATGGGTCGAAGGAAGCAGAATGAAAACTTATACCGCGAAACATATATCACTTCTGCAACCATTAAACGAATTCGCAGCCACTTAGGTTTGCATCCTAGATCTCGTAAGGTATGCCGGTGCACCAATTCGATTGTGTACACAAGTTTAACATAGCAAAACTTATATAAAATTTTCATGGAAAATCTTTACATTATTTGCTTCATGATAATGAACTTTTGTTTAGTTAGAAATGATATTTAATTAACGTGAAGAAATCTGTAGTTGTACAAGAATATATGTGGGTATTCATTATGAAACACTGATGATAAAAAGTCACGTCAAAATTACTCTCGGTCAAAATAAAATTCAGTCACAATTTTCCATAAATTGTTGTGAGAAATTTTAGTTAATATCAAAATATTTTTAAAATAGTCTTTATACTATTTTTATAAAATTTCTTTCCATATTTTTTCTAATTCTTGTATAAAGCTAAGTAAATCTCGATATTCCGATATAAATTAACTGTGTACATATTAACTTTGTGTACATTCTTCCATTTTAACAAAAACTCAGACATATGAAAATAAATTTTTCAAGAGAGTATAGCGAGCTATTATGAAATGCGCAAGTTGCAAAAGAACTTCGATGCAATCAGTCTTTTTAATCGATCCATTTCAGTTATGGCTGCATTAGCTAAATTTTGTATGAAAACTTCTCTAAAACTCGGGAGCAAAGAATGACAACTATACACAATAAATATTTCCACTTTTACTCGAAAAGAAGCTCTACATCTGGGAGCTTTCCAAAATAATTTTCTCTTCAAGAATGATTTTAATTACTTTATGTAGTGTTTCCACTGTGAAATTATTATTTTGCGAACCCTCCGAATAAATTGTGTACAAAGGAGCAATTTTTGCGATGATTGTTAAATTTTATATAGAGTTGTTTAACNCGAACCCTCCGAATAAATTGTGTACAAAGGAGCAATTTTTGCGATGATTGTTAAATTTTATATAGAGTTGTTTAACCTTTTACTCTTGTAAGCTCGATATCAAAAGAAATTCCTCAACAAATAGCTGCTAAACAGATTTTCTAAACGTTTCGACGACAGTTGAAATTCCCATTAACGAAGTTGGCCGACAGCAATAAGCTGGAAAGGAGCAGAGAGGGAGACAGAGAATGTGTGAGAGTAACGTGTTCGCGACGACACAACAGCAGCTGCTCGCGTGCACCTGACGGGCGAAACGAACGCACCGGGGGAATCCGCCAGTTTAGTCCCGGTCACCGGTTTATTGCTCGAAGCCCGGCGCTTGTAGTTCGTCGCCGCCTCGCGCCAAATTTCAATCAAGCCCGACACAAAGCGACGCTTGTAGGGGTCCCACCCCCTCCGCGTGCACCCATTCTAAACTACGCCCTCCTGCAGAATCACCATCAATGCCCTCCAAGTCCCCTGTTCCACCACCACCACCACCACCACCTCCCTTTTGCCAATCTGCTCGGCGTAATGTGCTGGCCAAACACGTTTCCGCAGGCCCATTTTCCAGCCTCATTAGCAGAGGCGCGTCCTTATCAGCGCCGGCGGTGCGACGGAAACTGCCTGTCGCTGCGAGCCACTCCCGACGACCACGAGGTGCGCGATTGTTCCGGAATTACTCGTTCGCAGCAATCGATTACTTTGAAACATTCCTACGCAGTCGTTGCCTTCTACTGCGGGAACCACAAGTGCCGTTCGTTCTGACCGAAGAATGTCCTCTAGTTTCAAAAACACGACACACGTTATGCCATTATAAAAAAAAAATAAAAATTTAATTTCTAACTTGGACCAGCGCAAGACAGTTAGAATGAGCGTAAGCAGAAATGTGATGTGATAAGAACACCTCCCTTGGCTATTAAATGTACGTATTTCTTGTAAAATTGATTTACTTTATAAACTTATTTTTTCTCGATGTAACAGCAATCGTAACGAAAATGAAAATTTACGTCTGTCCCTAGTATTCAGGTCTAATTATTTATAAACGTACTTAGAAACTTTCGTGTTTCGGTAAGAAAAATCAGAAAATTACTTGAAATAATTTATTTTGACGAAAGTTGTGTGCAAAAAGCAGACTTACGCCCTACCATGAAAAATTAAAATTATGTACCGCTTAACGTGTTCACGCCATTTATTATATTACAACTGAATGCAAAAAAATGTTCGTGTCTTCCTTGTCTACCATTTCTGTTCGATTTGTGCATAACCGCTGTTACCGATGTGCATTTACTAGGCGTAAGAAATGAGCACATTCGTTCCAAGCGTACGTAATTTGTAACGCGAACGTCAGACGTAAACCATCTCATGCACTACGCCATAAGTACGGAGAGGATGTACATAGGACAAATTCTGTAGAGGCAATTTCAATTAGTGTTCCCATTTAAATGCTTATAATGTATACTGGCGTGACGTATGACATAGCTCCCAGTAAATTATATTACTTGATGTATTGTGTGACATGGTTTTTTGGACTAGCAAACACTGTTAACAAATTTAAAAACGACGACCGTTAATTAATATGTATTAGACAAAATTAATCGGTTTTAATTTCATATTAGAAACGTAATAATGTCTTACCTTATCCTTTTATTAATAATAATATCTACTTCTTAAGAAATTCAGGAAGAAGCAGTATATTACACCCACAGTTCACTCATAACGAAGAAAAGTTTTTTTTTTTTACGGCAGTTACTGTTCGGGCAGAAAATGTTATTTAAATTACCATAGGTTCATTACCATAAGTAAAAGTACTGTTAGATATAATTTTTATCACGAAGAATCACCTGAAAGGAATCAAATAGCGGGATGATAAAATTTCCTGCAATTTCATTTTTAACAGCAAAGCGACATACGTGAAATAATTCGCATTCTCGATGCCTCCGAAGCGCAGCATCGTTTCGACGAAAATGACCAGCATAGAGGGTGTAACGAGATAACAATTACATTGAACGTTCCAGTAAAACGTGTATGCTGCGTTTTTTCGCTTATATTATAGGCCAAGAAAAAGACATGTTCGAGGCTGTAGTTGAATTGCATCAACTAATGGTTCATGCCAGAGATTTTATATGCTCATCTGTTGTTTGAAAATTACGGAGATCATATTTCATTAAGTGCTCCTGTTTATAAAAGTAAAAATGAAACTAATATGGTTCCGCACTGAGTATATTTACGCGAGTATTCTTCAGAGCATATAAAAAAAAAAATACATGTTTAATTGGCAGATTCATATGAAGCTCGGTAATTAGAAAAAATATCTGAGAAATGCATTATTTGGCTTATTACATACATATAAGCATGTTATTATTACTTTATTTATTAATTAATAGGCGAACCGATACTTTTATCACTTTTACTCGTTAGGTGTGGAGATTATTTTTTTTTTTTTTAGCTTTTTGTTAGATCATTAAAGTTATTTATTATTACATTTATTTACACCAGCATTTCCTAGTTTTTCATCATCCTTCACACTATTCGTTTCACCGGCATTTATACATCACTTTTCCCCTCAGAAAGTTGTATTCAAACACGCCACATCAGGCCTTGACACAAGGTATTTGCTTGTTTTTACACAGCGGAAATGAATCACATTTGTTCGCGTAAGTTACTTAATTTATGCGCAAGAAACATTTACACAACGTCAGCTTGAAATTTTCCGTTTTAAAAAAACATTACATTTAAATTCATTGCAGTCGATCATATCAGCGAAGGCAGATTATATATCCCGTATACAATTACATATTTCCGCCGCTATATGTCGGCCATTTTGCTCGAAAACTTGGAATATAATACAGTAACCAACCATTTCCGTTTTTCGTAATACAGCCAGTTCAAGCTTTAAAACTTTTGTAATTAAAAAATCCCATTCAGTTAAGTTGGCAACGATGTAGGAAAAGTAGTTTCATGTTGTAACTTCGTACTAAAAATACACCTTCAAAAGTTTTGAAAATGTGAAATTATTTCATTTATTCTTTTTTTTGTTTTATGCCCATATGCGTAAGAATTGTCACATAAGCACTTTCAAAAAAATTACCATTTTCACGTAATCGGCACGTGAATAACGTGACCAAGTCCATACCAGTATCGACAGTACAGGTAATATCTGGCAAAGTGCGTGTACGAGATGCGCAGTAGTCACATTCTGTGTTCCAGTAATGGACTGCTATTAAAAACAACGTGGTGAGGATTTCAGATTATAACACATTATGTTAATAGTCCGTTGTGATTTCTGTACATTTTTCCTATAGCCTAGTTTTAAGGCAACCAAAAAATATTAAAATTAGTCAAAGNAGTCCGTTGTGATTTCTGTACATTTTTCCTATAGCCTAGTTTTAAGGCAACCAAAAAATATTAAAATTAGTCAAAGTATTTTATTTACATCAATCGGCTGGTCTGTTAAAAATAAATGTGTAATGAACCATGTTCATCACTGTTGACCATGTGAATTGGGCAGTTGTAATAACGATGGGCGAATCAATGTTGGGGACGTGCGCAAGTGAAAATGGCGGAAGAATTCATGTATGGTGGAATAACATCAAACAGGTGGTAAAGAAGAAGCTACGAAGTTTTTTTTTGCAAAAGTGGTTAATTAACCAGAAACGATACATTAAATCAATTTCCGTGGTTTGGTGGTTGCACAGCCCCTTATGATGCGAAGGATCCCAAATTGGGAATCTGCAATGCGATATCACGAGGGTGACTTCTTTTTAGGTAGGTACTACCCTCTCGTAANAGGATCCCAAATTGGGAATCTGCAATGCGATATCACGAGGGTGACTTCTTTTTAGGTAGGTACTACCCTCTCGTAACATGGATTAATTAAGGTGGAGAAATGCCATGACTGTTGGATTGTTTTACGAATCTTCAAAAACGAACTTTTTTACCGTATATTACAAAAAATAAGGCTTCATATGATATAGAGGATTACATAACAGGATTTGTTTAAGTTTGTACAGTTTCAACTATATCGATATTTTCCCAGGTGGACAAGCTTGATTAAATAATGAGGATAAATTTAATTACGGTTATGGATGCGAAAAGAGTAATGGGAGAAAAAAAAGTTCGATTTTGAAATATCTTTTAAGATGTTCTCCTGTACCTTGACTAGTTTGGTATTTAAATATTGATTCTGGAAATTAAGCTATAGAGGACTGCACGTAAATACGAGATGGCGAGGTTCCTCCTTTCCCTTAACAGAAGGAACAACTGGCTAGGGCAATCAAGAATGCGGAAGGCAACTACCACTCCCTGCGTTAAGGAGCCACCCAGACCGGGAATCGAAGCCGCGTGTCACCGAGTGCGACTCCAGTGTGTTTCTAACATGCCAAGGTCGCAGTCGATACACCAAGGTCGGGGTCGGAGTCGATATATTTGACGTCGATGTTGACATGTAGAAGTAGGTTACACCAAGGTCGACGTCAACAAGTAAATGCAGGTTGAGATGGCAATTTCTAGGTCAACAAATTGAGGTCGATGTCAGCGTGCCAAGGTCATGCAAAGTCGAGGTCGAGTGGGAAGTAGACATCACTGAGACCATGCTTGTCATCGCGGAGACCATGCTTAGCGCTGTCAAGATCAACGCACGACATACGTCGACCACCGACACAGAACTCCTGACGTCGCACAACCATAGCCCGTCCCTCCTCGAGGCCAGACGGCGGCGGTGTTGCCCGAACGGCTAGTGGGTCCGTCGCCCCCACAAAGGCGTCGCGAACGCCCGCGGGGGAGGGGGGGGAGAGACACAAGCCAGCCACTGATGAATGACGCTGTTTATACACGCACGCCCAGCCTCCGCGAGGCGCGGCACAACGGGCGTCTTTGTGCCCTCCACGGCCGCGGTAATGACTCCTAAATACTCCGTACAGCTGCGGGGATGCCATCCGCCGGCGACTTGTACGGGACCTGTTGGCGGCTCCGTGCTCGCATCGCCGTCCCACTGCGCTGCTGTATTCTCACGCGGCAATACACACGTGGCCCATCAGTGGCGTACAGCCCGGCTGATAGCTGACTGACAGCCGGCACCATTGCTGGACCTGAAACGGCAACACCCACTAAGCCATACTCGGTCCACAGCTGGAGAACACTGTGCGCGAAACACCAACGTCTCCCCAAGATAACGGGACAGTTACGTACTGCAATACTGCTGGCGTGCCTTTTGGTAGCAGTTCGTGGCACACCTATTCTCTACCGTCAGTCTCGTAGCCATCGACATTCCATCAGCTTTCCATGTGCAAGCCCTTCAGTTGTTTTGATTCCAGCAGTCATCCCCAGCAGTGTCATCAGTAAAACAACAGTGTGCCGAAAGTGTCTTGCTGCATGGGTTATTTATACAGAGTATAAGTAGTACATTGTTACTTCGCCGTTAACTATATATATAGTCCATTAATATGATTACTTAGAACTCTTCTGAAGCCCTTCTAAAGTTCTACTGTCAGGCTGCCCCTCCGCCTTTTGCAAACAAAACTAGACATTTACACCAAAGGGTCAATGCATTGCATTTGTGTGCAATCAGTTTAATAATACTTCGCATGAGAACTTTTTCCTACTACACTGAAAAAAACAGTTGCGTGGTGATAAAAAAAATGTTTTTGGCGACCCCAAAATTCTTTTGTCAATATAGAAATGACAAAAGATGTACCAACAAAATTTTTTTTGTCATCCCAGTATTTTGTGTAAACTACAAAATGAANATGTTTTTGGCGACCCCAAAATTCTTTTGTGAATATAGAAATGACAAAAGATGTACCAACAAAATTTTTTTTGTCATCCCAGTATTTTGTGTAAACTACAAAATGAAATTTGTGGTCACTAATAAATTCAATGTGTTTGTAGGCTATACAACATGTTCGGTNAAATTTGTGGTCACTAATAAATTCAATGTGTTTGTAGGCTATACAACATGTTCGGTAGTCGCAGTGAAAATGTTACGATGAGAGATAGCAACAATTGTTGTAAGTAAGGTTTACAAAGGTGTTTTGCAGGTTGATGGCTTTTGATGATATATGTGGCCGAACAACAATTAAACACTAAATTCAAAGTCGTAATGAGTGGGGTCTTCAGCATGTACACAAATAAATCTAATAAGTGGCACACACGATAAGGCTTCAACACTTCACCCTTCGGAAAGTAAATTTTCTGGAATCATTTACGTGTAACATTTACTTTATTACAATAAATGAATGATATAAACCGACCATACGTGCTTAAGAATATCACTCGTGGATTAGTTCGTAACCTGATGAAAAGAACCGAAAACAGACAAATATGGCGTCGTGGCGAGACAGGGTGGCCACTTCGAATATGCCAGAACGCATGCGCATAATATAACTCATGTAGTTTTGCAGTCGCAGCAAAATGTTTTACTGTGGATAACATGAATGCTGTTGCTACCAACTAAATATTTCGTGGCAGCCAATAAACATTTTTTCAATAAACAAATATGCTAGTGAGCGCTAAATAACTTTCGTACTAGTCAATCTACGTTTTATTGGGCACAATAACTTGTTTTTTACTAACAACAAAATTTCGCATTGGAAATCATCAACCGTACAGTTTTTGTAGCCACCAACAAATCTTTTTTTTCGGTGTAGGTATTACCAACACACCTATTTTCTCTCTTTTTAATCATACTAAAAGGAAAGAATACAGTTTATTCATAAAATATAAATAAAAGTTTAATTAAACAAAAAAATATATATGTTTATGTTAAGAGAAGTATAAACGCACGTGATACATGACATTAAGGAAATAACCTAACTTATATACATGGGTAGTTTTTTCAAAGTTTTGATTGTATAAGTGTGAAGATACTGCTAGTACACCTTATGCACTATTCAAAGACCTGCTTTCNAGTTTTGATTGTATAAGTGTGAAGATACTGCTAGTACACCTTATGCACTATTCAAAGACCTGCTTTCTTTCTTCTTTCGTCCAACGTGAACACTTGAGTTGTGTGTCTGACGTAACAATGCAGCAGACTCATTGCGATGGGCAACAGGCGATATGAAACTGTTAGAATTCTTAAAATGTTTTTCAAAGTTTTGATTGGATAAGTGTGAAGATACTGCTAGTACACCTTATGCACTATTCAAAGACCTGCTTTCTTTCTTCTTTCGTCCAACGTGAACACTTGCGTTGTGTGTCTGACGTAACAATGCAGCAGACTCATTGCGATGGGCAACAGGCGATATGAAACTGTTAGAATTCTTAAAATGTTTTAATCTCTAAGGGTCATAAAACAAAAACAAAAAATTTTCATTTACCGCCACGCTTTTAATAAAACGCAAATACACCAAACCCCCACTCAAACAGAACGTAAGGGGTAAACGGCTGGTTCACCGTCAACTGGAGAACTTTTAAAAGTTTCTTCTTTCACCCGCTATGTATCATTTCACTGCGTATACACCACATAAGTTACCGTAGACCAAATTATTAGTATACGTACCCTANCACCCGCTATGTATCATTTCACTGCGTATACACCACATAAGTTACCGTAGACCAAATTATTAGTATACGTACCCTAAAGCATCAATGTGAAACCGGTAGTACTTTTACGCCTAGTTTTTACTGCAATACCTAAGAAAATAAAACTGATTTCATAGCCAATGATTTTACCATTATGCTTTCAATAAGATGCTAACACGCAAGCTCATAATGACAGCATCGAAAGGAGAAAGACTTCATAAAATAACGTAAAAAATCCTGCTNGGATGCTAACACGCAAGCTCATAATGACAGCATCGAAAGGAGAAAGACTTCATAAAATAACGTAAAAAATCCTGCTATATAAAAATTTGAAACGTGAAAACCGATGCTCCTACTCGCAATAAACTCCAATTCTATATTAATAGTTTCAGTTGTCGCTAAATGTATGCTAAAAATGTATAATCGCGTTCGTTTAAAATTTCTGAAACTAAACCTACTGCCACCTAATGGTGGATGTAAAGGAATTGTAGGCAGGGAGATAAGTAAGTAGGTAGGTAGGGCTTGACGTCTCGTCAACAGAGAGCTCATTAGAAACGGAGAAAGTTGTTCAAAGAACCTTAACC
>NQII01001376.1:82092-102009 GCA_002778355.1 Clitarchus hookeri | reverse complement strand
AAACTGTAAAGCCAGCTACAAGTTGGGGACGGGGAAAGTGAAATGACAACTGGAAAGAAGGCAATAGAAGGCAGTGCGCAAGGGAACTTTCTTTTGTCCCGCACCAATCCCGTGTCCGTTAGTTTTCGCTAAGCCGTCGTCAAGCTTCCAAGTTTCGACAGGCGCGTACAACTTGGCACTCCTGTTAGCCTCCTCCCGAACTGCAGAGCGCCAATATAAGAGTGCGTCTTGCCGGTCCAGGGACGCTGGTTCGCCCAAACACGGGACGACGCTTCCTTCGCGACGAGCGATAACGATGAGAAATTGTGTCTGAAGACTGCCGTCAGCCTCTCTCGCAGAATTTGCCGTGTCATCACCTCGGGTTGAGAACCTGAAGTCGCTTCTTTCCGTACCTAAATCGGCAGTGATGACAATTTCGCCTAGTGGGGTCACTCACAATTTGTTGCCCGTTGCACTGAAATAATTTTGTTTAATATCGATGCTACCTCACCGTCTACGTTCACAATATAAAACTGGACTGTAAAAACGTAAACACGTCTCTTTAAGTGACGCAGCTAAATCACGAGACTGTGTCGTCAAAGATTCCTACGGATTCTACTAATAAAACGACAATGTAAGAATTCTTTAAGACGATTTAAATACTTATAATTATCCTTAATGTTCGTTTTACGAGTGAATAAATTTAAAACGTCAGAATATATCAAACAAAAATGTATCTAAAATGTTGTTTCTGTGTGATACGCCGCAAGGGAAATAAAACAGACTTACTGTGCACAGCTCTTACACGCTGAGACCGCAAAGAAAAAACGTAAATTACGAAAGAGGCGAGTTTCTAACACTTTTGACTTTATGAGCGATAAATTACATCTTTCGCGGAGATACAAGTTTCGAACGCGGAACATTTAGTGTCAGGGCCGTATCTCGGGCCACAAACACAAATGCGGCGCGTTTGTCCAGCAATAAATTGGTGCCGGTGGTTTGATGAAAGAGGGGGGGGGGGGGATTAGTTGCGGAGGGGCGAGAGGAAGTCCCCGTCATAAAACACGGACACAAGGGAGCATCTCCTTGGGTGTCTTCAGAGGGTCGCGCCGAAATGACAGGTGGCCAAGAGAAATGGTGGTCCGGACTAGCGAAGACAAGGAGTGGGGCCTGGGGGGGACCCCGGACGCGAGATGACGAAGGGAGGACGAGTAATCTTCCTTGCCGATACGCCCAACCAGGGGCATATAAAAATAAGTTTTCCTTAAAAAAAAAACATTGATTTGTGGGAAGCTGGGGACGTCGAACACGCTCGACTACAAGGATAGGCGAGGAGTACTTGCCCCCTTGCGTCCCGACATGAACGTCGTCCTAAGGTAGGGCGACTAACCCCTCCATATTTCCCCCATCATATTTCCTTTCCAACAACACCGTACGACGTGCGATGAACCCGTGAAGGCTAGAGAACAGAAGAAGTGAGGAGCTTCGCAAGTTCAAGCTTATCAACGGACCTTCAGTTTGCACCGCAACAGGTCATTAAATAATTATTTTTTTTAATAAATCATTAATTTTAATGTTATTACGCAGTAGAACTTTAAAATTTTAGCAATGCTGTTAATTTACGGAAGAAAATTAGCCTAATGAATTACATAATAATAAACCGCTATCTGTGTATGGAACAAAATCAATAATTTACCGAACATCCATTTTAAACCAAAACGTTACAAACTCTTGTATGAAAATGCGAACACGCATACGATGGTGCTGAATTCGATTATCAGACTTTAGGCACGAAATTAAGGGTCATAATTCTTCATTCATGAACACGTGTCTGGATATGCAGGAGCCGCATCAGGATGTTTCGAAAATGTTTCCTAGAGCATATACTAATAAATAAAAATGTAATTCATAATTACAAATTAATATCACAGCCAGAGGTTTAAGTAATTTGTTGTGCATTGAATTTACAAATATTTTTCATGTGCGTGGCTACCTATTTGGACTGTATATCTCGCATGGAATAAGGTCTCCTCTCGGAGATCTGAACCATACTCGGCAAATCAGATCTTGTTAAGATTTGATCGGCATTTCATGCACCATAAAAATTCACAAAAACTACGTAATCTGAGGTCCGGAGACTGTGCAGGCCAGTTGGAACATCACAACAAAGACTTCGAACATGGACGCCACAGTAAACTGGTGTACCATCACTCTGGTACCGCATTTGTTGTCGGAGGTGAAGGAAAACCTTCCACCCCCCCCCCGGGTAATATTTGCTGTTTTAATTAGTTTTGAACTTTCGTATTTGATGGGTGAATTTGGTTGTTCTCAGACAAATGTGACGAAACCTTCACTAATAGCGTTGCCTGCGAGTGGGGATTAAACATCCCAATCCACAGAAAGCACGCGTAGTCTGCGAAAAACGTGAGGTTCGCAACTGAATTCAGCAACATTTGCACTGACTTAAACAAACAAATCAGAAATATTTCTGTCCTCGCTGGCGTGGTTGAACCGTTTGACCACCGTGTCCAGGATTGTGGACACGTTGCATATTAATGACATTTATGGACCGGTATTGCACACAGCATTCCATCAAAGACTAGTCTTCCAGATGGCTAATCTAACTTGTGGAATGTCATACACCTCATCGAGATGAAAGGTCAGTAGTGTCAATATCACCGAACACGCAGCACATTTTCCGCTGGTTACAGGACAGGTGTTGCTGAACAAAAATACGGAAAATATCAAAAAATTACGTGGCTATATCACTTGAACTCAGAAACCACATAACTTGGCTCCACGCTTGTGACGTCATGCCTACTCCTCCGCGGTAGACCGACCGAGCAGCCACTTAGGCCACGGAGTCGCGGGCTCCGAGAGTCGACTATCGATACTCGATTACCTGTCCCGATATCCACGGATGTTACCTGCCCGCATCGCTGACTACCCTGTTTGGAAACTTCACTGTCTGTTATCTGCTGAGTGAATTCCTCTCGTTTTCGAAAACCAATAACATCGCATATCCATAACCTACAGCGTGGTATTACAGCAAATATGAATATTCATGCATTTGTACGAAAAATAGAAATCTACAAGGAAACGTAAATTTATATTTTAACTGGAGGTATTAAATTCCTAACAACTCACACAATCACACAATCACGGACGGTTAACATGAAGTTATGAAAGCTCGTAACAATGTACATGCACGCGTATTTAATAATAAGTAAAGCACTGTCAAAATGATTATACCCTTAATAAAACAGGGAATAGGCCTATAGTTAAATTTTAAATTCTTTCCCAATGAAAACGTCACAAAATTTGTTTTGAAACTAAAAGAGATATTTTTCTCCGTTGACTATGCAATACAAGAAGTCTCTGAAATCAAGCACTAAAATTACGAACATCAGACTCAAGGCGTCAGGATTACTCAAGAAAAGTTTTTAATTGTTTTACATGCGGCGACATTAAAACCAACCCCGCGACGGGTATTTTTCACAAACCGAAACACCCCGCTCGCATAATGTGCCGGCCGTCAGAAATTAGTTTGTTGTTTTATTCAGAATAATGGCCGAAAGCGTCACAAGTAAAAGAGGAAGTTCTTTAACACCCAGAAAACAAAGACCATTGTTCTTCTAATGGGCGGGACTGAAAGGCGTAAATTCACGAAAGCCGACGAGGGGAGGAATGGGGGAACTACCCCTCTTATTCTCGCTGTCTCAGCCCGCCAGTTCTGCAGACACGTGTCTCGAAAAGAAGGTGAAAAAAAAAGAGAAAAATAATAATGTGAAAGCGCAAGTCAAGTGTGACTAGTAGGGAGTAACTGAGTTTCACCACACCATTGCATTAAACTTCAAAAATTAAAGTAGGATATCCTTCGACGGATGTTACCCAAATCGATCAAGCGTAGACTTGGTACCCTGAACATAAAGGGGCCGCGGTAGTGTAGTGGTTAGACTATTCGCCTCCCACCTAGGCGAACCGGGCTCCCGGATTTTCGCGGACGATGCCGCTGGTCGGCGGGTTTTCTCGGGATATCTCCCATTTAACCCCCCCTTTTCATACCGGCACTGCTTTATAATCGCCTCGCTTCACACTAATCGGTTCTCAAGACCTCGATGTTAAGAGCCGCACAAATCTAATCACTCACTCACCCTAAACATAAATGATCTATACTTCCGTGTTTGTAAGAACCACAATTGGCCAGAATAACGAAAGTTTTTAGACGTAAATCTTAAAGGCAGCAGACAGAAATTGCAGATCGGGTTTCTAGGTGGAGCTACACGCTGCCGGTGTTATTAAACAAGAGAAACGCAAAATAAATCGGACCGAGCATTTTTTTTTTTTTAATTCAGGAAACGGGTATTTACATACCACGTCGACTCACTGCTTGAAACGTGTGACGTCTTTACCCACGCGGAAAAATTCACCTGGAGGTTAATAATTTAGGCAAACTGTATTGCTTTTTGTGGTCCAATCCCTCTGCACATGTAGCTGATTTTATTCTAAAGGAAAGTCAGTAAAATGCGAAGAAATTTTTTAGTCACTGTGTACAGGCTACGGTGCATGACCTCAGTAGCCAGCTACAAGAAATGGAGATATCTTACTCTCGTTTTTCTTGCCTCTCGTTCCTCGGTCGGGCTCATTAAACGAAAATCAGAGAAGGGAGAGGTTCTCTCAGCAATCAGACCTTTAAATGCACGAAAACCTGACTCGCAGACGAAGACATCAATCGACAGCTCCGGGCGACGTGATCCCATTTAAATGTCGCACTTCGTGTCACGGCCGTTAATGACGCCCCAGCGATCCGTTATTCGAGATAGGGCCTGCTAGCGATGATGGGAGAGTGACGGAGTGAGGGGGGGGGGCGCAGGTCCCTGATTCCTGTTATTCGAGCGGACCTAATGGGCGCCTCGCGATTACGGGAAAACGCGTCTTGTGGCCCGATATCATTAGGGATAATAACTCAATCCCACAAGGGCGGCAAACAATGAAATGGTGGAACTCTGCCGGCGGCCACCGCCGGTTAAACTATTACAGATTTGCCACGCACGAGGCGGTTTAACGCATGGTCTGGGAGTCGCGAAGGGCGTTCGTGTTCCTTGCCACTCCGGCCGACGTCGAGGCGTAGGTTCGGAGGAGCCTGTCCCCGGGGTCACGTGCCAGGCGCCACGTAATCCTGGCGGTGGTTACTTTTGAGGAAGTTAAAAAGAAATACTGAATCTTCAAACACAATTAGTCAACCGGGAAACAGGGTAAATACGGGTTCCATGTGGTGGAAACGATGCTGGCAGCATGTAGCATTGCAAGTGCACTGTAAGAAATCTTTCGGTAACCTTATTAACTGTAATGAACGTTTTTAACCTATGCCCAATAAGGACAATTTACCACATATTAAACTGCAACTATAGGCACGCTATTATATATAATTGGAAACCTGACTATGCGTTTGACTTTTCCCTTAATAAATGTGAAATGGTTCCCACTGATGTATGGAAAATCCTTTACAATTTCTACTATCTTAAAAATTCTATACAGTGCTGTGGTAATTATGCGAACTACTTCTTGCGTTGCCCCACGTCGACGATAGGCTGCAGGCCCTACATAGAAGCATATGCGGTACTAAGCCCAGTGAAATCAAATCTTGCCTGATCCTAGACCCAAAATAATTCCACTGCTGTGCTGTTTTTTCAAGGGCACGGCACCAGGTTAATNCAAATCTTGCCTGATCCTAGACCCAAAATAATTCCACTGCTGTGCTGTTTTTTCAAGGGCACGGCACCAGGTTAATTCTCCACTTGGCCACATTGAAAATATTTGCACCAAACTGTCGCAAACAAACGATACGATATATATTCACATAATATTATCAAGAGTGGCCTGACCGACTCATCTAAAGAAACTTCTAAGTAGGGTCTGCTCAGCTAAAAAAAACTTATATATGACACTGTACCAGATCTGTGAACACAATTTGTTACAAACAAATCTTGCCTTATTAACATGTGGACATAGGATTTCTGTATTTTACGAATACTTCATGCATATTCTTTCCTATTATGTGCTAAAAGTCATGCTACATTGAATTAACTATGTTAAAATAAATTTTTATTGTATAAAGCATTTTTAACTAGTTTACAAAATACTCAATTTTTATTATATAAAACCAATTTTAATAATTTTTAATACACTGGTTCAGTCGGGTTTACGCTTCAATTTTGACCCTTGATAATTATTACTTGGGTAGTATTCTCTAAGATAAGCTTGAAATACTGCGGGCACTAGCGGCGAAGCGCGCCTGACGTTGTGAAACCGGCCGCCAGAGAGCAGGCAGCGCGCTACCAGCGGCCAGTCTGTCCTCCGGCGAGCCGCTTGCGCACGCAGCTTGCCGTATCCGTACGCGAGGTGTGAAAACGTGTCGCTAACAAAAACCATAATGGGTAAAAGGAAAACTTATTACCACAGTAAGAAGAAAAATAAAAAAAANAAAACGTGTCGCTAACAAAAACCATAATGGGTAAAAGGAAAACTTATTACCACAGTAAGAAGAAAAATAAAAAAAAGCCTTAACAAAAACTTTATTTTAGTGAATAAGAAAAGAAGGGCCTGTGTCACAAGGTAAAACAAGGACGCAACGAACCTAAGTAAACAAAGCCCAAGATTCTCTGCAGTAGGTAAATGAAAAAAGTCGTTGCATTAACTGCAACATTAATATTTATTATAACGAATCTTAACCAATAAAAATATTAATTTTTTTATGCCAATGAAAATAAATCACTAATATACATTTCATTATTTCATTTCAAGTTTACATCATCAGTCAAGTTAAAAAAATCCACCGATGCAAAATAATATTAACGGGAAAAATACCTAGTTTGAAAAAATAAACTGTCGTGTAAAAGAATTCTTTTCTTAATTTTAATTTCTCATTTGTCACTTATTATATAAATTGCCATGAAAGTGTTTTCATTTATAATAAGTTTGTTAATATTTTGCCTGTGTGAGTAACGGCGTGTGCATAAGCGCGCGCATGTACGTTAGAGACTAGATCAGAGGCAAGTGAAGATGAAAACAAAACATTTTTGGCCTTAAATGTAGAAAATGTATTCTTGGCCCACAAGTAATAAACAGCTAGAAAATTATGACAAAAAACAGTTTGCAGACGGTGACAATACTTCAACAAAAAAAATTCTTAAGCGTAATTTTAGCTAAGTGAATAAACTATTTACTGTTTAATTATAGTAAACCATGTTCTATTGAAAACTGAAACGTAAAAATTTACTGGCGTAGTGACTCCAATCTACGCGTAGTATTTTGCGCGTTCAAACCTGAATTAATTTCATTGCAACATAAATGCAAAAGAATCGATATCGTACTGAAAATTAAACATTTAAACAAACATAGTATCTTTATTTTATTTTTTTAACTTATTCAGCATTCGTTATTATTTCCGCAAATAGTGTGCACGATTTGTTTGTCTTGTTTGCATAATACCTACATTTCTGTACGTGTCACCAACAGTCATTTGTATACAATTGAAGAGTGTATTTGGATAAGAGCATATCTCCAAAAAAATCTTTACAAGAGAAGTATTTTTGTTTCCCAGTAGCAAATAACATAATAATTTTATAAGTGCCATTTTTTTTTTATATTAGTTATCATGGTGAGAAAAAGGCATGTAATAATAAAATAACATAGATTAAACACATTTTATTTTAAAAAATTTAAGCCATGGCAAACTAATTTTTCCAATAAAATGAGCCCTATTAGCTAAACGCTTCAATTGATTGCCTATTTTAAATTCACTTGTATGCCTTATACAATTAATTGTATATCTAAGACGATATGGCGTTTTGTGCTCAACTGTAAACGATAAAGTATGATAACAACAATAATATATTTATTTTTTTTACTCCTGGAAGGGTTATTCGTTATTTCTTCACCTTTCCCATTTTTAAAATTACTCTACAAATATTGGAAATAGGACCCATATTTATATGGCATATTTTATTCTAAATGAGTTAAGGCAGGTGTTCCCAAACTTAATCGATTCGCGGCCCACTTACAGGTTTAGTATATTGTCCCGGCGCCCTACTCAAAATATGTGTACAATTACGCTAATCCGGCACAGAAATGAAAACAACAGTTTAGTAGCCAAATCTAAACTTTAATTAAACCTCACAATGTGAGGTTTGTATGTGAGGATCACATATTTATTAAAGTTAACACACAAGAATATATTAAAATTGGCAGAAGAATATTAAAATACAGTGACAAATGGTGAGAACCTTCAACGGAAAGTTAGTCAATGTGACGGGTGAGCTTGCTGATCTACACACATTTCTTCAAATCGCGGAATAAAGCTTGATACTGCTGCTCTCATTTCTCGCTCCACGTTGATTTTTGAGCGGTATTTGCTCTTTATTAAAGCTACAGCTGAAGATCCGGCATCGCATTAATAGGACGTTGCAAAGGGATTGAGGATCTTTACAACTTTTGAACTTGAAGTTGGATATTTATTTTTGATCGATATCCAAATCTCAACTAAATCGGAACAAGCAAATTTCTTTTACAGGCTGCTGTCACAAGAGAGTTCAATTAAAACTCTCTTCTTTTTGCGAAGTGAATTCTGGTGGAGTTTGAGCACGGAATTGATCTTGAATCAACGCAAATTTCTCGATATTATCTTCCCCAGAGTACTTTGCAAACCAATCAGTGAGATTTCAAAGGTGTTCCGTGAAAAGGGACAGCAAGTCTTGTGAAACAACGACATTATTAGAGTTCACGTATTTGTGCAATTCAGGGAAACAATTTTGGCCGCTATCCTCATTGATTTTTCTTATCCACAACTGCAGCTTTTTTCTAAACGCTGCAACCTTCTCCAAAAGTTTCAAGATGTGCATGCTCTTTGCCTTGCAGAAACAGATTCAAGGCATTCAGTTTGTCAAATATATCGCACAAATATGCCAATTTCAGCAAAAAGTCTGGTTCGGCAAAGTACCTGGAGTTTGCATGACCTTCCTCTTGAAGAAAATTGAGAATTTCTTGCCGTAACTCGACTGCACGGGATAAGCCGTTGCCACGTGAAAGACATCGGGAACTCCAGTAGTATAGCAGGGCCGTGTGTTCAGCTCCCATGTCCATGCATAGTTTTTTTTTTTTAAATCTGGCTTTCAGTGGCCTAGTTTTTATGTAGTTTACTACGTCAACGACACGTTCTAATGCCATGTTCAATTCAGAACTCATCGACCTTGATGCAAGTGCTTCCCTATGGATGATGCAATGGGTGGGTCCACATAGCATGCGATGCTTTGCTGCGAATAAGCGCCTGTAATCCTCCATAGCGACCAGACATTGATCGATCACCATCAGTACATACGCTGATGCATTTTCCCAAGCCAAATCATGTTCGGTTATAAACTTTTTAAGCATCTCAAACAAGTATTGAGCCTTTGCGCTTCCAACGATGCTTTTGCAGAACAGAAGATCTTCAACGATAATATTACCTTCCAGAAAGCGTGCATAACAAAAAAGGTGTGCATCTTTGTTACTGTTAGTAGCCTCATCAAGTTGCAGACAAAATTCCTTGCCTTTCATTTTCTCTGTTAATTGATCATTGAGATCCTGAGCTATATGATGGATTCTTCGTCTAATAGTGTTGTTGGATAAAGGTACCTTTGAAATTAGTTTCCCGCAGATTCTCCCACCATATTAACCATGTCAAGAACAGTCGGTAGAATAAGCTCTTCTGCGATGGTGTGAGGTTTTTTGCACTTCGTCATTCTGTATGCCACCTTGAAAGATGTTAGCAGTGCGTTGCTTGGTATTGAGGCTTGTTTAGTAAAAATTTTTTTTTTGCTTTTGTAAATCTTGCAACTTACTACTAAAAAAATCATATTAGGGTGACTGGTCTCGTGATGTCATTTTAGTTAACTTGGAAGCATACTTTTGGGCGCTAAATCTTTCAAACAGAGCACACACTGCGGTCTCTCTTCATTGTTTACTTCTACTGAAGTAAAGCCAAAATATAAATAGCTTTCATCGTATTTACGATATTTGCGTTTCTTTGCTCTTCCGCCACTTGTCGACGCTTGATCACTCTCACTTGAATTGTTAACTTGCTTATTTAATAAACGTCTTTATGTTTAGTGACCACGACTTTTACGGAAACACAAAGCGANCTTGAATTGTTAACTTGCTTATTTAATAAACGTCTTTATGTTTAGTGACCACGACTTTTACGGAAACACAAAGCGACGCACTCAAACAAAGCAACCTCCTCTTATCTCGCCTGCGTATGTTTTGTACTGAAGCGCGACGATCGCAGACAGGCCTGTGTGAAGAGCGGGGGGCGGGGGAGGAGAGGGACGCCGATGTACGAACGTGAGCGCCGAACTGACACGACGCGACGCGATGGCATCCACAACCTACCGGCGCACAAGGCGGGCGGTGCATGCAGCGCGAGTTGAATATTTGATTCTCTACCTACCCGCGAATGTAAGGAATTTTAGGTTCCGGAAAAGAGATAACAAAGAGTGCCTCGCGGCGCCCCTGCTTACCCTCCTCGGCGCCCCCGGGGCGCCACGGCGCACACTTAGGGAACCGCTGACTTCAGGAATAAGCATTGTGAGTGGCGGTGACTTCTCGTGAATCATCCTATGTGTGTGCGAGAGAGTGTGTGTGTATATAATACACGATACACATATATACAAACACAGAATATAATTACGTATTTGTTTTAACGTATATTTGTATCTTTAGTCAGAATTAACTTAATTTCACGAATTGTTTTCAAGATTTCGTTTTCCCAGTTTTTACCACATATGTAGTCCTACGTCATGATATATTGAAATGGCTTGCATAAAACATAGTGAAGTAAGTTTTTAACTATGGTAAAAAGTTGAGGATCATTCCACTGTCTCTGGGATAAAATATGTTTTTGGAGAATAATATTTTTCTCTGTCTGATTTTATTAGTAGGTATAGTTACCGAAAAATGCTTACACGCTGCATTTATGTGTGCTATTATGGAACTGCGTAAATATTTTAAAAAGAAAGCATTATGCACTGTAGAACCCTTTCCAAGATAAAGTTTAGGAGGCCTATTGCGTAGGGTTGGTTTTCGCGCGAATCTTTACAAAAGTATGACACTACTTAACACTAATGCTGAAGTATACTAATTTTATTAGAAATGTTTTGATGTGTAATAAAAGTTGTATGTCCGGAGTTAAAATTTGTAACGAAATTTGTGTTGTCAAATGCCTGCTTCCTTTGCGCATATTGAGGCCGCAATCCGTTACTGATGACGAGCGCTGAGACCACTGAAGGTTTGTCAGTGTTCGTCAGTTATAAGAGAGCAGCCTACAGTATACAGTAAATATTTTGTATGTCAGTAAGTTCATAGTTTTGGTACGCTCGACAGTCGCGTTCATTAAAATTAGAGAAAAAGGGTTACCTTATTACTCTCTTAATTTAAGAGAGTACTCACACACAATAAACACAGTTATACGTGTTTGTCTGAATAAAAAAGATTGTTAATAATATAAATTCTGCTTTGAATTTAATAGTGCAAAATTTTAATCTCGACTATTTTCTGTTCAAATTATGCTACCGTTTACACTCATATATAAATAAATAACTCGGAGAACCTTCGACTTGAATCGCCCACCGACATCTCGTTTCATTGTCGTGCACGACCGCTGTAGCTCCAGTAAAATCAGTGTCTTCAGTGGTAATGAATGTAGCCTCGTGCAGAGTACCACACGGCGGTGGCTTGTAGAAACGAGTGTCAGTAATCGACTGTGAGTATCGAATCGCAATACGCATATCCGCCTCATGCTCGGAACTCTCTATTATCTGTGAAGTTACCACCGTTCAGCAACAAATGAAAGATAATGAAACATATTTTTCAGTTCATTCCGTCACCAGATTATTATTCCTTACTCTAGTAATTTCACTGTTACTTCCAAACTTTTTCTTAAGCCCTGCTAAAGTTAAACTTCCCGGATATTCCTCTGCCTCGTGCATATAAAGCTTAATCGGGTCTAGAAAATTACACCAAAGGGACAAACGCAACACATTCGTGTGCACTAAGTGTAATAATATTATGTATAAGAACTACTTTTTACTTGGCATTGCCAACACGCCTACTTTGTCACTCTTTATTCATATTAATTATAAATTATATATTATAATTTATATTATAAAATAAAGTTAAAGGTTTAATTTTAGTAACAAATGTATTTTTATGTTAATCCGAATATACAAAACACTTGTGGTAAATGATAATTAGGTTAACAACCGAGCACGTCATACATGGCGTCATTTTGCAAAGATTTTATTCAAAAAGCGTGAAGAAATAGCGAATAAAATATAATCAGAATTTAAAATACAGAAATGATAGTATTTCGTTTAAAATAAGTTCTTGTTCATGCGTACAAAAAACTTGACATTAAATATTGTATAACAAGGTTATTTCACTTATTAACGCATTTTAATTGTTATTGTGTTTTTGTTATCAGCAAAATACTTATTATTATATTTTTGTAGTATTAATACATAAATTTGATTTACCACTTTTTTAAAAATATTTATCAGTTCTATAATAAATTTTCTCCAAACAGTATTGATTGGTGCGGAGAGGTAGAAAACATCATTTCGCGACCCTCTACCATTTTGTACCAGCAGAATAACGATTTGTAACAATTACGATTTTTATGGCGTGAACCGCCCCTCGCCTGCCAGGCGCTTGAACCGCACTTCAGAGCGTTTTTTTTTATAGCGAAACTATTAAACGTTCCCCCAGTATGTTTACCTACGAAAAGATTTCATACCCCAGACTAGGACGGAATGATACCTAAGTTACCACGCATACTGTAAACATTATTTTGGAGCCCTCCAGTATAGTTAAAAAACGACATTTTCAGATTGCCGCATCTTAAAAGATACTAGACGGACAGTATCCAAACGACGATAGAAGCCTGTATTGAACTTTGCTACAGACTTTTCATTAATAAAATGATAGGGCCACTGCCAAAAGTCTCATAGGTACACGCAGCACTACGAGAACACTGCACGCCAGTTCAGAGCCCTGCGCGTAGTGGCGATGGCACTCTTGTAGCACGTGCCAGTGTAGCCCTTATAGCTCCCGCGCTTCTCGGCCAACAAAGGAGAAAAACGAGTAAGGCCGGCGGGACCATTAAAACGCACGACACTGCATCTACTGTAGGCCTACTCTAGGCTTTGTCAAGGTCGCAGTGCTCTCTCCGCGTCCCCAAGTTCGTCCCGGCGTAGACCAGGTTTCAGTGATCACGACTACCGAGAACACGTCACCAATCATTAACAAGTATATTCGTTTTACATATACCACNACCAGGTTTCAGTGATCACGACTACCGAGAACACGTCACCAATCATTAACAAGTATATTCGTTTTACATATACCACTCGCAACTAGTGCAGGGAAGGGGGATGGGATACAACGGCAGTGATAAATGGCCCTTCAAAAAATACTATGACATTGCACCGCTCGTTCTTTTAGGGCGCACTCATGACTTACAATCATAACAGACCACGGCGTGTCAGCGATCTGCTNGCGCGCGTGATACTACCAACTCCCAACCTCCCCTTTTCTACCCGTATCAATTCACCCTGCCCTCTGCAGTACATCGTTATTTCAACCCCTACGCGCCCACACACGTTTGCGTGCACGCGGGGGGAGGTGTGGACGCCGCATGCGTGCGGCACGTCACGCGAGATCTTGCCTGGACGCACGTGCGATCACGATCACTGCAGCGAAGCTGCCTAAGGCAGTTCAAAAATCGGAAATNCGAGATCTTGCCTGGACGCACGTGCGATCACGATCACTGCAGCGAAGCTGCCTAAGGCAGTTCAAAAATCGGAAATTATTTTCTTCATTTTTAGCAGTGAGGTGAAATAGTAGTTTTTGGAAAGGTTAAAAATGGCAAAGAAAGAAAAACAANATTTTCTTCATTTTTAGCAGTGAGGTGAAATAGTAGTTTTTGGAAAGGTTAAAAATGGCAAAGAAAGAAAAACAATTAATAAAAAAAACTTTATAAAAAAATTGACATTTTAAATGTATATATATTTTCGTACAAATCCTAAAACCGAACAAAATTAACACATTATGCCACAGCTCACTAATATGTCATAATGTTTTCTTGGTAATTTTGTATGCTATCCACCAGTATTTAACTTTCAATTTTAGAGGTAAAATATAAAGTCCAAAGAGTTAGAAGTTTAAACATTATTACAAGTAAACAAATCGCCTGATTTAAAATAAAATGCCATCTTGACACTATTGTGAGTACACGAAACGCTTTGGTTGAAACCAAAACATGTGTCAGAAATACTTTTTGAAATTAATACGAATCAATAATTTATGTCAAGAAGTCTTCCATATTTCAAATGGGTCTCGCTGTAAGCAGTTGTGCCTGATCCAATTATAAAAAAAAACTATGGAATATTCAAATGTAAATATTTTTTCAGGACAGGAATGAATGTCGATATCTTGTTACCCATTCATAAGTTTGATTACTGAAACACAATAACGTGGTCGTTGAAAAGTGTGAGTCAGCATAAATCGCTGTAAGTAGCCCTGTGTTAACTATATTTANAAACACAATAACGTGGTCGTTGAAAAGTGTGAGTCAGCATAAATCGCTGTAAGTAGCCCTGTGTTAACTATATTTATTCTTCGATTAACCAGAGTTTTAAGCTACGGCGACAGTGCGGTATCTGTTTTGAACATTACTGTATTAAAACCGCATAGTCACCGCATTTAATGCTGAGGAACAGAACACGTGTGAAGCGTGTTTATAGATATTTTCCATCGCCGTCGCATTACTTCGTTATAGCCGGATGTGACCTTGGGGCGTTTAATAAATTATACTAAGGAGTACCCTTGGAAACTTCATATTTACGCTCGAAATACATGAATGTATTAATTATTCAAATGACTTGGAAGTTTTATCAAGTTATCATTGCTACCATGTCACGAAACCATAAAATATACCAAAAAAAAAAAAAACGCTGGCTTTTGAACGACTCACAGTTTCCACATCATGAAGACATGAGAGTCGCGCGCGTGTAGAACGTTGGAGCTGGCGATAAGGTCGGCCCGGGTGCGCGTATTAGATGGCGCGCTCGCCGTTATGACCGACACGCACGATCGCCATGGCAGCGAGACAGGGATGAAGCCGTGCAGCGACCCCATTTCATTAATATTCACAATTCTTTGCGTGCACGAGAAGCTTTATGTAATTGTATACTTTTCGTCCACGGCCAGTAATGCTATTAAGCATATGTGAAAACACTTTTAACGAGCTGTACTAGACACGGAATTTTGGTAATAAAATAATTATATAAAATACGTTTGCTAAACACAAACTGATGTGACTTTCACCAATCACAATCACTTTCAATATACTNCACGGCCAGTAATGCTATTAAGCATATGTGAAAACACTTTTAACGAGCTGTACTAGACACGGAATTTTGGTAATAAAATAATTATATAAAATACGTTTGCTAAACACAAACTGATGTGAGTTTCACCAATCACAATCACTTTCATTATACAAGTGCCCAGTTATTAAATATAAATTAGGCCTAAATAATTGTTAGCTTTCCGCTTCTTCTGATAAAAGCTTTCCCTTGATTCACATTGCTTCTAATTATATGCAAATGACTTAGATTCAAGTTTCCGAGTCCTGTTGTAATATTTATTACAATCTAATTCTTGTAGCTCTCTATACCATACTGAATACTATAGCCTGCATGCTAATATTTTTATATGTGATTTGTTTCCCAAATAAGATTTGGATATAGGTTGGCAAGTCTGGCCCTTTCTTGGGGAAAAATAAAACCTAACAATAAGGCTATGATTGTAATATATTTTTTCGTTAATAAAGTAGTTTATTTCCATACTTTTACGGAAATTCAGTGCTACTTACAATCACTGCTATCTAATTCCAAACCATAGAAATTATTCTAACATAGGAAATTTAATCATTTATTTAAAGCGCGCATTTACACAGGATTTGATTTACTAGTGATTTGTAACGATCGACAGTGGAGTTCGCTGCTTGGAGCTATTTATTCCCAGTAGTTACCACTATTTGCAAAATAACTGAATTTTCAGTAATAGGTACTTCTCTGATCCACTCCCCAAATACCACAATATTTTTGACTACTAATATTGAACTGCTGATGAGGTTAAGATTTATATGTAATATTTGCGAACGCAAAAAATTTTCTGACTCTCCTGCAGCGTACAACAATGGGATTTGAAGCAGCTGATCTATAATTTTATTGGTTTAAAGTCTGGAGCAAATTTCAACTCAACGTCTGTCCTCGTGTCTCATGTAATCAGTTACATATATTTCGAGACAGAACGGTGTGAAATGACCGCTATAAGATACGTTGGAATGCTTTAAAATAGTATTTATTTACATACTTACTCTGTCTTGTAACAAACATTACCACCCCATCTGAGAGTGTGTTTTACTTGTAGGTACTCTGAAAACGCGTTAAGTGGTTTAGTAAAAAAAAAAGCCGATCCCAAACACCCTGCGACGTTGAGCTCAGTAGGATCCACCCCCGAGCAGTGTTACCGACGCTAAGACAACTCCGCTAGGCCACAAGTGGAAAACACACCAGATTCCACTATTTTATCAAAATATACAGGATTATATTTCAAAAAAAGATAACAGTACCCATACTTTTCGCTGAACTTAACTTAAATAAAGGTAAATGTTTATAACTGCACATGTTACGTAATTAATCGTTATTTTAACAACTTTTCACATTTTCCCTTAAATTCAGACTTTTTCAAGTTTATATACTTGCAAAATGTTCACATTATCATAAATAAATGACTGAACGTCAATAAATTCACTGAATTTCAAAATCAAAAATAAATAACTAGCATTTAAGAGTACTGAATATATGATCCACTTTAAGCAACATCTTCAACTTGAAAACTTAAATGGCATGCTTCTCCATAAAAATAGTGACATATATGTTTTTCTTCAAGAAAAATGTACACAATATTCCCCCAACAACTTGAAAAAACTACTCTCTAAGCCCTAATCATTGATATCAACCAGTGATATTACATTCACTGAGTCAGTTGATAAGCTACTGCCGACTGGCGAATCAAGCCAATTAACTGGAAACAAGTGACTTAGAGCAGTTGAATTCTCGAAATTCGGTGGGGATTACAAATAAATCAGTGGCATCCAGTGACCGTATTAATTAGCTATCACTATTTTCACTTATTTGGCTCAATTCTCACTGCTTCAAGTTTAGAGTGTACTAATTTTATACAGGCAATTTGACAACAACTTTGCCCAGTAGGCAGGAGTTAGCATCCACTAAATCTGGTGGGAAACCCACTAAACTGGCAACTCCGCGACCGAAGGGCTGGTTCGTTCTTGGCGAGCCGCATGATCGCGCACGGTGAATAAATGCGAGGAGGGATCACCCAAGAAACGAGGACGTGAAAACCCGCACGCCACGTTCAACTTCCGCTTTACCATAGTTAAGACGTCTTGGAATCGACAATCCGCCTCAGTCGGAACACACTCCCACGCTGCACCAGTTAGTTTTGAACGTTCTGCATTCTCGCAATCGCGCATCAGATTTTGCGAACGGAAGACGTGAGAGACGTTAATAGTTTTTTTGCAGAACCTAACATTTCCGAGGGTCGCCTCGAAATGTGCTGAAAATTGGCTTTTTTTTTTCCTTCTTAAAATGACCAACTAACTTGTGTTTTTCTCAATTCTGTTGTAAAAGTGCAGACCCACTTAACATGAGTAGCTTGCTCACACTTTGCACGAACCTATGTCACACTGTGCAGGAACGAGTGGTTTTAAACCAACTGAAATATCTCCAGTATTGTTTTTTTTTCCCCCCACAATTTCACAATTTTGTTTACTAAAATCTGTGTTTCTAGTAATCTACGCTAACCTTACTGCAGTCTACAGTTAAGTGTACTTCAGACTTTGGTTTTACCCTTAATATTCTCCCCTTCGTAAATAAAATTTTGCAACAAAAAGAAATAATATTAAATATTTATACACAGAGAATTTTGAGGCATAACCCATAACAGAAATAATTTTGGTGCACTTAATTTACAAGTTATGTGCTGCCAAAGACGTGCGCTTTCCTGCAACGTCAATAAAGCCAGATGAAGAAATGTTTTCCGTGCAAGGAGTCGTCAGTAATGGCACGACACCAGTTGCGATAGCGAAATGTTATCGATTCCCGATAGCGCTCCTGGCGATATCAGGCAGCCATCTACGGCCTAAATGCTCCAATACTCGAAGGGCCAAAGTAAAAAGTCTCCAAGTCGGAGGAAGAAAAGGAGATCCCTGGGGCGCGATAGAATCGATCGGTCGATCCGGAGGTCGAGATAGGCGGATCCAGGTAATTATTACACGGTTTGTTGTGGCTGGCGGTTGGCATGGCAACGGCGCCGCGCTCGACCACCGCCAGGTCGCAGCACCACCGATAATTGCACTCGTTTACTGCTTCCGTCGCCGACACGCAGACGGCACAAAAAAAAAAAGGGCTTGGAACGATATTGTAAACAGTCCCGGCAAAGTGCCGCACAGGCCACTGAAATCAAGTTACCGATTACTCGAAACACGTTAGAAAACCGAACTTTGGTTCTGTTTGTACTGCGTGAATCGCAATTCTTATGGCAAAATTTTTACATGCTACATCTAAAATTTAGAACACAAATTCTCATGTGTACTACATCTGTGAAAATAACTTTTTCTACAAAATTTTGTAGATTCTTATACAGTGCTTAAATGAATTTGACAGTTCATACCCAATATTATTGTCAAGTTCAAAGCAATATCACTTGCATACTCTGTAATTAAAATAAATACGTTTCCTTGCAAATAATCAATATTTCACGAAATAGGAAGCGTTATATACAATGTAAGTCAGGATAATAAAATACCAGTTAGTGTGTAAATATCAAATGAAATGGATATGGGGGCATGATGACCACGACGATTCAAAACTATTTAAAAATAATGGAAAACGTGACCCTTAGTAAAATCTACCAGCTATAACAAAACTCCTTTATTAAAAACATTGTTCAAAGAAAATTTGCTTTAAAATCACTGTAAAAAATTATTGAGGTAAAATTTATTGACATGTAAGGGAAGCAAATCACACCTACAAACAAGTAAGGTAAAATTTTTTCTTCAATGTTTAGTAAATTTATATAACAAGTAAAATACTATTCCCTAAGCGTACGGAAAAGTACCGGACAAAAGTGTGGGAAAATTACGATTCAAGCAAGGGAATATTAACTAGCCTATATTGTTTAATAAAGTTATATTTTAAAAAATCCGGGCATGTAAGTTTTGTTTATTTCGTTATTACCTACATCTTCAGTCGAATGGCAACAGAAAAAAACAATTCTAAAATTACAGATACTTACCGACTGATGGGCGCGAACCATGGTCCGTTACACTAAGGCAACATAACAACGTACATATTTTACAATTTAATTTTTAATTTTTACCCTTAAAATTAATATTGTTGCTTAGTTTTATGCCTGCCCTAAGAAATACTAGTCCTACCAGCTGCCCAACATGGCACCTTGTTTTGTTTCTTCCTCCCGTCCTCCCATCGAGCTGTTGAGACAATGCTGAGGAAATCCACAAGTCTTAAGGTAATCTTCCCATCCATGTATGGGATTTTCCTCTGCCATGCAAGTGAATTTTACTCCAGGGTGTTGTAATTCTACCTTTCATATAATGAAAAATACGTTTCTTAGACAAGTTTGCGAATATCGCCTTACAATCTTCAAGTAATTTTCCCCATAGTTTTTACACTAATATTATTCACGGGAATAAAGTTAGGAATAGTCGCTTGAGCTCACCTGATGACTGATGTC
>NQII01001376.1:41817-65169 GCA_002778355.1 Clitarchus hookeri | reverse complement strand
GGGGGGGAGGACTGCTTAACAGTGCTGCCGCAGCTTCATATCCAAGGCGTAGCCCCTCAAGGCCTCACCTAATTGCCACCGAAGTAGCTCTTTCTGCGCAGCTGCCTCGGGTAAAGAGGGAGGCTGGCTGGCGGCTCCGCACAAAGACGAGGGGCGAATGCAAATTACCGCCGCGCGCACTGACGCACGATGATTAGCAATTATGTCTTCCGCGGGCCAATTATCATTCGGCGGGACGGGCGCAAGCACCGGTACGAGGGGAGGTGTTTGCAGGAAGGAAATCCGCGGCGGGTGAGCCTGGAGGGGGAAAAAAACTGAGGAAAACTCCTTAGTGATCGCGTTACACGTGAGCCTGCGTGTCGAGCGAGGTGGCTGGGTGGTTAACGCGCTGGCATCGCATTCGGAAGGGCTCCGGTGTCGATTCCTGGTCCGGCTTTTACCGTGGGTTTCCATAAACAGCTCGGAGCTAATGCCGGGACAGTTCTTTAAGGCGCCCGTCTACCTGGAACTTTTTCCCACGTTTAGGCCGAGAAGCGCGGGAGCGTTAAGGGCGACACTGCCACGCGCATCAAGTACGCCATCGCCGCTAAGCGCAAGGCTCTGAACTGGCGTGCAGTGTTCTCGTCGTGCTGCGTGTAAATATGGGACTTTCAGGGGTGACCATATTATTTTATTAGTGGAAAGTCTTTAGGAAGGTTCAGTGCAGGCGACTATAGTAGTTTTGTATGTATCTGATGCGTGCATTATGAGCTACAGCGCCTTGGAAAGGCCGTTTTTAGCGGTTTTGGAGTACTCTGAATTGATGATTTTAACGTACATGGTATTTTGAAAGTACTATACAGCCCTCGTCTGAAGTGTGTTCTTTTCGTAGATCAGCACGTTGGACGCACGCTTAATAGTTTAGTTGAAAAACGTGTATTTGGAACACTCTGCAACGCAGTTCAAGCGCCAGGTAGACGGGCACCTTAATACCGGCGACGGCCGAATATTTTACCCGTTCCTGACTTCCCGAGCAATTGTCTTCGTTTCTAACGGCCCCACTGTCGAGTGAGTGATGAGTGAGTGACCTCTTAACATCGAGGTCTTGAGAGCCGATAAGGGTGAAACGAGGTGAGAATGGAGCAGCCCTAAAGTGTAAGGGCGAGGGTAACGGGGGATCCCCGAGAAAACTCGCAGACCAGAGGCATCGTCCGGCACGATACCCACATTCGAGAATCTGGGAGCGACCCCACCGGGAAGCGAACCCGGTTTGCCAAGGTGAGAGGCGAGTAGTCTGACCACTACACTACCGCGGCCTCTCACGCTGTCTAAGTGTCATCGTTGAGCCGTTCGGAAATATAACCATTTAATTTTAATAGATTGGTAAATCAATCGCATGGTGGTCCCGCCAAAAGAAAGGCACACGTGACGCTCCAGCGAGCGAGGGGAGAATGTGTGTGATGAGATGAGGTAGAGAAGGGAGCCAACGGAATGCAACAGCAGGGATAACACCGAAAAAATCAACCTTTCACTGGCAACGTCGGCTACATATCCCCCATTAAAACTATATTATACGTTTTATTTACGGTTTGTGTAATCGTTTCAATTGTATATTCCATGTTGCTTTCTATTAAAATGTTTTTTATATGGCCAAACATTAATTCGCCCTTTTATGTCGGTAGTCTCATCAGGTGCGACAAGTGATTTGTTTCGTTTTCTTGTCCATACTGTCTAACAGTCTGAATTTTCATTTTTACACAATCCTTCGTAGCTCCATCTGACATGGAGTTCTTCATCACTTAACACCAGCGCAATGTATAAAATGATGTAACCCTTGATCATAAAAAATAAAGAAAGTCAAAATAGTAAACAAACTCTCCGAGGGATGTCGCTTTGTTTCCGGTCTTCATTCTGTGTGCCTGAAGACCGCCACGGATGCCTGTTACCGAGACGTCGCTACTGGTTAGCCAATAAACAAACTCTCCGAGGGATGTCGCTTTGTTTCCGGTCTTCATTCTGTCTGCCTGAAGACCGCCACGGATGCCTGTTACCGAGACGTCGCTACTGGTTAGCCAATAAACAAACTCTCCGAGGGATGTCGCTTTGTTTCCGGTCTTCATTCTGTCTGCCTGAAGACCGCCACGGATGCCTGTTACCGAGACGTCGCTACTGGTTAGCCAATAAAACCTCGTGTTCTCTTCCGTCTTCATTGTTTCATCCAGTTTTGTTCATACATACCTATCTTCACCTCTGTGTTCTACGTTTTCTTCACCGTGCCTTCCAGATTGATTAGTTACTTGTCCTGTATTTGTATTTACTTGTAAATGTATGCAGTTGTCGGTTCTGTGGTACGGCCGAGCCCCTTGCCAGAGAGAAGGCCACTCCAAATCAAAACACTCGGCCAACCTATATCAGTGGTTGAGTTTGAAATAACGAAGAAACCTTTAAAGAGGCGTCGAGGAATACGACACAACGATGCGTCTACAACTTTCGTTGACGAATGTCTGGTGCCGGGCTGCCAGCTGCGCAAAATCTAGTTCTCTAAGACTGTGAGCTACTTGGTTCGAACTCTAGCTATCCGATTACATCGACTGTTATACTTAATTTCAAGGCCACGCAGTTTCAGTCAAAGGCAGCGGTAGTTTCGTATTATCGAACAGCTACACAAAGCCAGACAACACCTGGCGGGAGAAGTTCTAACGAATTTCCTTCCAGAAAATAATTTCGTGTCCCAACCACTTAATGTCCTTAAAATCGTAAAAGGGATGAAACAGACGTTCATTTGAATCTTCGCCTGTATGCTGCTGTGTGTATTAATTGCCAATTGTACGTTTATTAGCCCTCGAGTTTTGTTTAGTTGTTGATTTATCTTGGCTGAATATCCACCACCTATCTAAGATTGCTGTCAGCATCGATAGCAGGCGAAATCGAGTGACGTGTTTCCAAAAATCGGTAGTTCCAAATATAATGATCCATCTCGTATAATAAACATTAAATAACACCAGGTAAGTTCTGAACGTCATAGTAGCTGCGATATTTATTTTTCTACAGATAACGACGTTCTCCCGGAAATTCGAGAAATAATATATTCCTGTGATGAGTATGGATCACATGTTTTACGCTGCTGTATAAGGAACGGTGTATTTCATTAACGTCGCAGTGTACATGTGCTTTCCTTACAAATTATGTATAAATATTGACTTTAACGTCAAACATTCTGCTCTTAAATAACGGCAGCCGAACTATCTGCCGTTAACAAAGAACATTACAGAAAAACAATGTTGTTAAGTTACGGAAGACCACGGTCGTATTCTTAAGAAAGCCAATTAAAAGTTTCTGAATTGCGACATCAAGCCATTTATGCCAAAATGTTTAAACTATAATGGCACACTTTGTTATTGAACAGGAGACGGAAGCGGTGCAGAACAAAAAAACGAAACGTCCAGATAAAATTGAAAAGAACGCACATCTTTGTATCCCTGCTTTGAATATGAATGACTTCCTTTAAAATTCAGGGATGAGCAATAAATTTCGTCGAGAAAACGACGAACCGTTATTCCACTTTATCTGATTTCTCCCCATAAAGCATGCCGGCGAGCCAATGACAGTTTCCAACCTAAACCTGGTGTTCGCCGCTTTCGTTGAAGCGCACGGAAGCCATCACATTGTGCATTTTGACGCTGCTTTTGTCCTTCTAGGCTTTTCCTCGCGTTGAAACCGGTTACACGGGTAAAGCAGTAGCGACTGTTAACTAACGACTTCAGCAGGACTTTGCGTTTAACAGGTCTGCCTGAAAGCACAGATTCATAAATACAGTGACTTGGAAATTGCTATGAAAATGTCAAGTCAATCAATGACACTCAAAGTAAAGTTGCATCCATAACTCGGTGAGTGCAAGTAATTTCAAACATGTATATAACAGTGTTAGTGTCACAAGAATTTTTATGCTGAAATAAATATCGACAATGTTTGATGGTAATCGGTTAGGTAGTTCTGCAATTAATATAAGCCCATAAAAATAATATTTAGTAGCTGTACCTTTAAAAATTAAGGACGCCTGAAGCTTTTTACTTAACTCCTTAAATTATTAACCCGGGTACAGTATACTCGTTCACGCCTGATATGTTGCATGATTGGTGAAAACGTGGTCGGTGCTAGCACCAATAGGACGGACATCCCTGGGAAATGCTATTGGTTGCAGCTTACACATAAACTATTATATAATTGGTCGCTTCGTGTGCCATGGATGTACTGAAACCCTTTTCATTAGTTCCGAAATGTAAATTGTTACAAGATACTCGTAAGTACTGTTTACAGCAAAAATTTCTTTTTTGCAACACCTGAACCGAAAAATAATTCTATAAGTTAAGGGATTAAGTGAAATTAGTTCCCGTAAAGAGGGTTATATATTGGTCATAATACTTGCGTTTCGTTAAGGCGAACCGCGTTCGATTCCTGGCGGTATCCACCAGTATTTAAGTCTGTAGGTAGGAAACGTGGCAAACATTGAAGTTGGCCGGCGAATTTGATCGGGGAACTCCCGTTTTCTCCGCCAATGCATTTCGCCGCTGCTCCTTTTTCACTTCATGTAATATTCACCAGCGCTGAAGACCTCGTTGTTAAGGAGTGGAACATCAATTAAATCAAAATACATCAACCGAATTCTATAGGTTTTGAAAAGCTAACAATAAAAAAAAGAGGGGGAAAACTTAAAAATTTTTTGTGTCGGTGTATTTATGTCGGATATTGCCTTCCGCCGTTATAATACATACACTTTTAGGGTGGATGAAATAACTCGGCAGAAATTCACTGAAGAGCAGAAAAAACTGGTACACCTGCCTAATATCGTGTAAGGCCCCCCGAGAGCGCAGAAGTGCCGCAAGGCTGAAATGGACTCGACTAATGTCTGAAGGTATGCCGGAGGCAATTCACACCATGAATCCTGCGGGGCAGTCCACAAATCCAATCTGCGCCAATTTGAGAAAGGGTTGCGCNAGTCTGTAGGTAGGAAACGTGGCAAACATTGAAGTTGGCCGGCGAATTTGATCGGGGAACTCCCGTTTTCTCCGCCCATGCATTTCGCCGCTGCTCCTTTTTCACTTCATGTAATATTCGCCAGCGCTGAAGACCTCGATGTTAAGGAGTGGAACATCAATTAAATCAAAATACATCAACCGAGTTCTATAGGTTTTGAAAAGCTAACAATAAAAAAAAGAGGGGGAAAACTTAGAAATTTTTTGTGTCGGTGTATTTATGTCGGATATTGCCTTCCGCCGTGATAATACATGCACTTTTAGGGTGGATGAAATAACTCGGCAGAAATTCACTGAAGAGCAGAAAAAACTGGTACACCTGCCTAATATCGTGTAAGGCCCCCCGAGAGCGCAGAAGTGCCGCAAGGCTGAAATGGACTCGACTAATGTCTGAAGGTATGCCGGAGGCAATTCACACCATGAATCCTGCGGGGCAGTCCACAAATCCAATCTGCGCCAATTTGAGAAAGGGTTGCGCGTCTGTCACGTCTAATGATTCTCGTCAGTCGTCGTTTGTCCCGTTCTTTCACGATCTTTTTCAGGCCGCAGCGATGTCAATGATGTGATGTTTTACCGGATTCCCGATATTCACGGTTCACTCGTGAAATGGTCATACGCGAAGATCCAAATATTTTCGCTACCTCGGAGATGCTATGTCCCATATCTCGTGCGCCGACTGTAACACCACGTCCAAATGCACTTAAAATCTGATAACCTGCCATTGTAGCAGCAGTAACCGATCTAGCTGCCGAACGCATCGCGTTACTCTGATTGGTTCCATACATCTCTTATTTGCATACGCACGCCTATGCCAGTTTTTTTGGCTCTTCAGTGTACATCACTCTCTGGTAAATTTTTTTTTCCCAAAGTAGTAAACATTTTTTCTGTAAGATTTCCTTTTCTTCGTTTTTCTCTGTTGGCTTGTAAAAAAATATATTCAGTTAACCTGTATAGCGTTAAATTATGTCTGATGCTCGCCACATTGGATTCTTAGTTTTCCTAGGTTGTTAATATTTAAAAAAAAAGAGTAAATCTTGAAAGTACTCCTATACCCAAACAGCAGTAGAGACATATCGACTGAACTACGAAGTCGTTTTAATGTTGCAATATTAATTTTGACAGATATTGGCAGAATAAAAATTGTAACGAAATTTTGATTTCGCAGTTTCCCTTGCCTTATCTGCCGCCCTGCAGTGTACGGTCAATAGCTAGCTGAGTAGAGGGGTACTTTAGGAATTTTCTTTAAAAAAAAAAAACATAAGCGAAGCTCGAAAACAAAATATCTAAAATAGTTGGTGTGGGGGAGGGGGGAGTTTCCCTTAAACGTCGACCATCATCTCTCATCTCAATACATAGTTTACGTAATAAATACTTCAGACACTACCACTGTTGCGCTGGGCTACGGTGGTGTAATGGTTAGACTGCTTACCTCCTACCAAGGCGAACCAGGCTCGATTCCCGGCAGGGTCACCGGGCTTTTCCGGGATCTGCCATTTCCTCAGTCCTTGCATTTTGGCGCTGTTCTCTACTCACCTTGCTTCACCTTCGTCGGCTCTCAAGACCGCACAAATCTTTCCACTCACTCACGGTTGCTTTAGATCAGTTCAGTGGTACCACGTGAGCCATGCAGTACTTCAAGTCAGTGCTTTTTTTTTATGCTTACGACAGCACCCTCCTTGGTCCTCTTGAGCAATGCATGGCACATTCCAACGCAAAACACCTGCGCACGTTAGCGACTGCAGTGCGATACCTTGCAGCAGTCTCGCAGATTTTCCCACCGCCCTTCTTTCCGATCGCACGATGCAAGGGAGGCGACAAGGCGATAGTTCCGCTCCCTCAGCCATATTAACAACCTCTTCTGCACTTGCGAGTACATTGTTCTCCTTGTACGTAATATTCCATTGTTTGACATTCAGTTCTAACGGTCAACTCGCTGTCATTTCTTACGCTATAAGGTTGTTATTAAATAATGAAATAAAATATAAAACATTTACAACGCTAAGCGAGGATAGAACTCAATTTTTACACAATTGCAGACACTTTACTTGTGTGCAAATGGATCGATAGTGATTTATATTACATAGCATATGTTTATAAATTCGAATATGTTAGAATTAAACCAGTTCAATATATTATGAAAGCCACTGAACTCACTGACAGCATAGTAATTATTTCAGTTTTTAAGTTTCAAAGTTAGCAAATATTTTACAACCGTTTGCAGTAATTTAGACAGCATTGTCACTGTGATTTCCTTATTAATGAATAGGGAGATAATAACTGTAATCACAGTGACCGAAACCAATGAAACCGATTAATGACGTAAAATGGAAAGAAAGAATACTTCAAATTTTATGCAACGTAAAGAGTGTTTATTGATCAGCTGTATAGTGGATACTTTTACCAATTCGTAACGTCAAACCAATATAATGGTCATCTGCAAATTCGTAATTAAAGTCATAATTTTTGCACACAAAATAATAGACAAAATATAATACCACAATCACGATACTCAAAATCGGTTGTACATAAAAACCTTTCGCGTAAATATTGTATCCACAAAATATTTAACTTTTTTTTTCTTCATATACTTATCATATAGCAATTGCTAAGCTATTCGTGAAAATCCAAAGCCATGTATAGCAAGATAATTGTGTTCTTAGGGTACCAAGAATTCAAAGTTGCTATAGTCTTGGAAAACTGAAACACATTTAACGGCAATACTATTTATAAATTGTCTAAACAGACGCCAAAACAAGAAAAAAACTTTCAGAACTCAGTCGATAACATGAGGCACACAGGACTATAACCAACGGCGGTGTAAAAAGTGATTCAACTAGGGACGTTTATAGAACACATAACAGCCACGATACGTTCAAATTTCACGGAAAATCTTTTAAAGTATCTTGAAGGAAAATTACGGTATTTCCGGACAGATGGTCAAATAATCAGTTGAGCCAAACATAACCCGCATTTTTCAGGTTATCCCCTCGTACCCATTCCCCTGAAGAAAAGCTTCGTTCAACACTGCCGCTCAAACGAGGCATTTCCGGCTACACACATTTTTACTACTTTTTTTTTTTAGATGTGGGGTGAATGTCTGTCATAAATGCCTGTCGGACACCTTAGAGGCATTTTATGCTATACATTGGTGAACCCAGTCGAATACTTTTCTCCCATTTTTATAAGCTTGGATAAGTCAGTTTTCTAATAACAGGGCCGTAAAGAAATTTCCCTTTCACTTCTGAAACACTAGAGAATGAGTGTTACATCTCGTGTATCGCAACTCGTTTATGTTGGCCTATCCCTCTGAAACGATGGCAGTTCAATTATTCAAAATACCCACCGCTTGGAAACTACGAAGCACTGGAGTTATTAGATATCAGCCACGCAGTTGTGAACAATCGGTGAAAAGGGAAATAACGATTTTCATTAACTAAAAATTCTACCAAAGGGAAGGCATACTAGTACATACTAATTTAAAAAGCGACCTCCTAGACCGAACTTTGACCTGTGAAATCACTCGTGTACTTCAGTACAAGGACATAGCTTGGCTGTATGTTTTCATAAAGCAGGTGTATTCGGTATAGCAATAATAGATACAAGGATTGGGCTGCATCAGCATTTCATCAGTAACCACTTCTGAATTTTCGGACACAATGACTGAAATTCAACAAAACTTACTACTCAACATAAAATTCACTCAGGAATTTCACACAGATCCACGACTAACGTGGGACTCGAATTTACAAACGTCGAGATGGCAGGAAGGAATGCAAAGTAACTCCAAAATAAACACTACGAAACGACAAAGACAACTAAAAATTCTGGCCATCATATCATTTAACATTTTAGTTTATCCGAGTTGGTATCAACGAATTAACATTTTTGATCAAATTTACGAGAGTGCTTACTATCAGGGAATCGTTCGAGAATTTGCCTGTAATGTGGAGAGAAAACCAACTGAGTAAATTCACTATCGTACATGGCGCGGCCAAAGAGGCTCAGAACTGGCAACAACACATAAGTCTCGTGCTGTGAAAAATTAAATAATTGCTTTGTGAATCGTGTTCATATTGAAACTGAAGTGAACCAAAATATCGAAAGAAAAAAAGCAGTTTTTAATAACATGTTGGCATACTAATCAGTGAGGTGTCTTAAACATCAAACTCCAAACGTGCACACACATTTATGACTTGTTCAGAGTTCAAAATCAGATCTTAATAGCTCGATAAAGACCCCTTAGTTGCCTCAATTAGGGATTCGTTTACAGCTCTTTGCTAGTAAAGGGCATCCAACAAGGTAGCCGCAAAGGTAACAAACCGTACTCGTATTCGAGAGGACTAGATTCCCGGTCCACCCATCATGATTTCTGCCTTCCATAATCATCCAGAATCACTTCAGGCGAGTGCCGGGATAATTCCCCAATGCATACGTTCCCAGATTCATCTCACCCGAAAAATATTCCTCATCTCTGTGACCTCGCTCACGAAGAGACGTGGAGCCAAAGTGGTGTAGTGTGGGAGTCGCTCCAGGATATTCGCATTCGGGAATCGTGCCGGACGATGCCGCTGGTCGGCGGGGTTTCTCGGGAATCTCCCATTTCCCCAACCCTTGCATTCCGGCGCTGCTCCGTACTCACCTCACTCCACCATCATCCGCTTTCAAGACCTCAATGTTAAGGGCCGCCCGAATCTCTCGCACTCCACTATACTCCACTGGAAGAGACGCACGCCTCGGGCCTACCCACCTAGTCGACGGTGATCAAGGGGAGAACCAGCATGACCACGTGGAACGTCTGTCACCGGACAGAAGGAGAATTACGGCAGCGAGTGTACACTGACATGGCAGAAATGTTTCTCCCCAAGGGCGTTTCTTATCACCTCGCGGGAAAAGGGCTATTCCTGGAGGATCACATGGGTCGGTAAGGAAGGGAACGCCAGGGTTTCTGCCGCGGCAACGAGGGGTCATTTCTTGGGGAGATCCGGAAGGGAAAAGAGAGTTGGTGGAGGAGTGGGTGCCAAGGGGGATAAATGTATAAATACGGAGCCCTTGGGGGTGGGAAAGGGAGGTGGGAGAAGGTAATTTGTGAGCTCGGTGGCGTCGCTACAGCGCCAGATGGACGTACGGTAACACCAACGCCCCGCCAACCCTCGGGAGCAAGCCTCGGAGCAGACGGGATAAATGAGGGAACCTCCCTAATAACAGGCTTCTCCCGCTCGTAAACGAGGCCGGCTCACGACCCCCCCGACCATTTTCCGCGAGGGATGGGGGTTGACTTGAGAGGTTTTCGGTCTGCGCTTAGCAGCGAGGTCTTGATTGTCGGTGAGGGCGAAACGAGGTGGATGTGGAGCAACGGCGGAATGCAAGGGCGAGGGAAAACAGGTGTTGTCCGAGAAAACCCCGCCCCTCGGGCATGCACAGCGGTGGAGGGCAGGGAGAGTTACAAAGCGATCCGCGACATCGTTAACAAGATCCACGATGCCGCTATAGGGAGCGGCGTTAATCGCGTCTTTGGAAGACTGAATGACTTGGGTTACCGTTGATCGAGTTTTCTGGTCTTCACCCCACTCGGCGCTATTCGAGGTTTGAAGAACCTTCTGCGCCGAGTCATCTCAGATATATAAGCCGCGGCGTGCTTCTATGTCGAGAGTCTGTAGTCTTCTATGGCTGTGAGTGCCAGGTGTGTGAAACCATCGAAACGACAAGTGGAGACGCAGTGATCAGTCAGTGAAGGCTGCGAGTGTGAGCATAGGGAGAGTAGTGTGTGAGACTGAATGGCTGGGCTGTGGGAAAGTGGACTTAATGAGTGAGCGGCAGACATTCGGCATGACGTTAATGTATGGTAATTGACATTTTAATCTAATGTGTGTAACTAGTAAGTGAGGATTAGGCGACTGTAGCTGATCATTTAAGAAAAGATATCTCTTTTATTTTTATCAATTACTACATATCTCACAAACACGGATACGTCGCAGACGACTTGTTAGAGTATTTAAATATACACCATAAGCAAGAATAAATGCTGGACGACCGAAGATGAGAAGGTAAAATTATGTTAAAACCGGAACAGGCCAGAATTGTCTGACCTGTAATCTATACAGTATTACTGACGATGCTATACTAAAGACAACTCGAAAAACTTCACACAGAAGAGACACAGGCAAAGGCAATTTTGTCGACGATTTCACGTAGCGGTCACAACAGACGCAAAGATTTAGTTCAAAACAAAAGAAATCGTCTATAGAAAATAACAGNACGATTTCACGTAGCGGTCACAACAGACGCAAAGATTTAGTTCAAAACAAAAGAAATCGTCTATAGAAAATAACAGTAACTATTTAAAATTCCTTAGAAGAAGTAAAAATATTTCAATGTAAATATAAATACTTAAATACTTTAAATATAAATACTTCAATGTAGAAGAAATATTTCTACACACTTATAATTTCAGTACAGCAATGTAATCAAAAATGTACACAGTATAGATTGATGTTATAATTTTCTAACGGGAATAGAACTTACCAACAATTATTCAGTTCCATCACATCAAGCAACCATCTTTCGTACATGTTGAAAACGGAAATATCAGACGCATCCGAAGCGAAAGCAACTGAGAGACTTGCGAAGCATAGACAGTATCTGACAAAAACACTCACTAAGCTTTAAATTAACTGAGTTCTATTTAGAAAATTGTATGTATGTCAGATACAGCCCACCGTTTTAAGCAGTAAGTTTGTTTTAACCTAACAACTCATTTCAAAAAGTGTGATTTTTCTGACGAATTCTGTTTTGTGGTTTTTTTTTTAAACAGTGCTAATATTTCTCGAGATATTCTGTGATAAACATGCTTACCATAAGTGTCCAAAACACTTCTCATGTTCACATACTTAAGTATTTGACTTGAGTCACCTACCTTACCATAAGTGTCCAAAACAGAAGAGTACAAGTGTATGAATTCATAAACTGAACTCAGTGGATGCTTACCATAAGTGTCCAAAACAGAAGAGTACAAGTGTATGAATTCATAAACTGAACTCAGTGGTTAAGTATTTGTTGTTAATGTAGATAATTATCTGGCTCTTTCAGAGATACCTGCAATAAATTTGTGAGTTCCTAACATGCGCCACATGTGTGAAAGTAGAGCATGCATAAGAATTATTTGTTGTAAAAGTAATTATTAGCTAACAAATTTGCTGCATATTTATTACTGTTACACTTCGTTTAGAGAATTACAAAATTTTTTTCTAACTGACATTTCCTTTATGTTACAGCACTAGTAAACTATAATTTTTCACCCAGATTTAACCAGATTGTTGTTTCAGGACTTATAGTTGAGATATTATGGAAAATTATTTACTTTAGCTAAGGTCATATAAAACGAAGTTGTTATTTTTTACTGAGAAATTGTTTGTAATTTTACAAATGCTTGTAACAATACAAAGATTTCCATTGTTGTAAATTTGGCAGAAGTGTCTTCAGAAGACGGGGCAGAAGTGCGTGTAAGTGTGTGTACACTGTCAAAAATGTTTGTATTTTTTTTTGAGAAACTTTTTGTAATTTTAAAAATGCTTGTATCAGTACAAAGATTTATATTGTAATACTACTCGTTTGTAACAATACAAGGCATGTTTGTAATAGACCTCAATAAATGTTTGTACTATACTGACCCGTGTCCACGAACTTCAGCAAAATAGCGGACACTCAACAACGTAAACCCGTATAAAGCTGTTTGTGCAAAAACTGTGGGTTAAGTAAAGTATAGTTGCGTGCAAAAATAAATGTTTGTGTAACCTAGAAATGTATTACAAGTTTAAATAACGAAAAACACCTAAAACAATTAAAATAATAATAATAATAAAATGACAATTTCAATAAAATGTGACAGTATTTACTCATTAACTGTTAATGTTTCCTAGTTACGCAGAACTCTTTAAAATTCAATTAATGTATTCTTTGAAATCACGTACTTCCTTAATATTTTATGAGTACTTAGATTGTCTTTGTTATAAAAATAAGTTTTTAGATCGTAAGTCAATTAGGTATTGTGAATGAAGTTGCGGGTCAATAATACAAGGGGCGTGGGTTCTAGTCCCCGTGCTGGCAAAGTATATATACTTTTTTTCGAAAATTATACTTTGAAATATTTTTTAAGTTACTGTATGTTATTAATTTATTACAAATGTATTATAGAAGAAAAAAAATATATATATGCACTTCTTAATAATGTAAGTTTTAATACAAGGCTATTATTTGTAATGTTACAATACAAATGTTTTGCAGATTTTAAAGAAAGCTGTTTGTAGTTTTACAAAGGATTGTCTTGGCAACTGGGTTTCGAAGGATTTTCTATGTAAAAGTACAGAAATGTTTTTACAGTCTATGTTAATTGTATGCGAGTGTCTTTGTATATAATAAGTTTGGTTAGATTCAACGTGGTGGTTCTGTTTATGTTGAAACATTTTATTTAATTTAACTGACTGACATACAAACACAGAAAATTCGCTTTGCTATAAATGTTCAATCAAAACGCAGAAAATTAAAACAGGTGAAATTTAAACTTCGGTATTTTGACACACTAACGAGTTCGTCAAATTTAAAACCAAATGTAAACATAAAGTCATTGGTTTAATTTATACCATTATACAATGAATGTCATTCAGGAACGGAATGAATCTATATTTATATCATTACGTTAACTTAAAATAATATATACCTTATTCATTGTGTTTATTTATTATAAAGTAACCTTTATTCATTTTAATATTACAACAACAAAATTCAGACAGTCTGAACAAAACAAAGAGTTTACATCATTTCGTCTCAACTTCTACTGTTAATTGTGGCAGGTATTTAATAAGCAGGGTGCCATCTCAGAAATACGCCTGTGAGAAAATGCATTAGACCATTCAGAGAAGGAAAAAGTTCAGCAACGATTAATCATGAAAGTCGGATTACGCACCTGGGATACAAAGTTTAAAAGCGTAGTTAAAACCTACTTTAAACCGCTGGGTATAAATTGTGGTTTAAATTACTCTCCAGTTTCCAGAAAGCTCATTATCTCGGAATGGGGTGTTTAGATATATTTTTCTGGTGGCATTACAGTTCGTGAATAAACTACAAAAAACGTTCAACGACAAAAAATAATTTTAATAGTCTCGGTAAAATACGAAATTATTTTTTTAACAATCCCAAATCTTTTGCTGTATATTAAAGGTTCCATATATATGTGTCTGCAGCCTTAATCGTATCAACTGTAAAAAACGTTGGGAAATTCCTGCTTTCAGTAGAAAATGGAATCTATGTCCAATATTTGTCTAACTACGTTAGAATACTGGCATTCGGGCAGGACAAATCAATTAGCATTACAGAGACAGGCACTGGATCATATATTTATACATTGGAATTTTAAGTGATCGGAAAATCAGGTCACACCCTAAGCGTGAAAAGTCGCCACTTCATAAATGTCACTTGATCACGCTTCACTGTTACGGATATTATATGCACACTTAAAAAAATTCTATACAATTCAATTAAATATTAAAGGAGCGAATTTAAGGGAATTGCATCTTTTCGATAGCAGCCCTTCTCCTACCGGAGAAGACGCATTGTAACGCTCGACATAGATTTGTACCTAACATAAGCACAGGGATTTTTGGTGAGAAAATTAACATATGAGGAATTATTCTCCTTGCATTCACTGTATTCAGTGTCATCCCTTAAACGTTTACTGCGAAAGGCACATTCAAACCACAAAGAAATCACACTGTAGTGTCCGTATTGTATATCATGTTTTCCGTTGCGACGTCGCCTGGTTATCAATAGCACACTTCAGTCTGAGCATAATACAATGTAAATTAATACAATACACAAAATAAACAATATATCACCAAAAAGTAACACACATGCAGAGAAAGAAATGTTTTTACATGTTTGCCAGTGTGGGTAGTCACATTACGTTCCAAGTTTAATATGTAGGAGGAATTTCACGGATTCACTGGCTTGAAAGCGACCTAGGGGCTTCGAACTGACCCACCGTCAGGGATGGGCAAAATGTAGACCTGCCTGCATATCAGGCCGAAAAGAACTTTATTATATCATATATTTATAAAGATGTAGGGAATAACAGAAACCCCAAATACCGCTTCCCATATAATTAGATAAGCTTTCACGTAATCTGCAATTATGCCAACACCCTACACTCACTTAATCAAGCGCAAGGGACTACGTGTTGGCGATGGTTGCACAAAGAGAAGGAAGAGGGGGATACGNGATTCACTGGCTTGAAAGCGACCTAGGGGCTTCGAACTGACCCACCGTCAGGGATGGGCAAAATGTAGACCTGCCTGAATATCAGGCCGAAAAGAACTTTATTATATCATATATTCATAAAGATGTAGGGAATAACAGAAACCCCAAATACCGCTTCCCATATAATTAGATAAGCTTTCACGTAATCTGCAATTATGCCAACACCCTACACTCACTTAATCAAGCGCAAGGGACTACGTGTTGGCGATGGTTGCACAAAGAGAAGGAAGAGGGGGATACAAAGAGAAGGGCACATACATAAGTGTGTTCCAGGGACCACGGTAAAGCGAGTCATCGTTACTACAATGTAAAAAAATTTCCTTAGCAAACTTCCGAAACTCTAATGGAAGTTTTAAAACTACACTTAGTATGGCAAAAATACCGCACCTCTGGTTGCAAATGTGGGAATATTGAGTGTTCTTACTATACAAAGTTGGAAACTTTCCTACGCATCGGACACATTACTGAGAAAATGTAGGAACGCTAACATGGATGTATGGCAAAATAATTTACCATTCGCGGTTTATCACTGTATGCATACACCGATGTGGTAAATTTGCAAATAATTTGCTAGGGTGTACTGAAAATAATATTAAACTTGAGCAACGATGTTAGTCGAATATACTCCCTTGCTTATCACTGCAATTAATTATAGTTATAGCTGTAGTCAGATGATAAGACGCCAAGAAAGCATTATTGTCGTTTGTTAAGGGTAGTGTGAAACTGAACGAAATTAAGCTTACAGGCTTGTCTCTAATTCTCTTAATACTAAGGAAGAATTTTCCCCCTCCTTGCCCCTCAAGCTGTTCACTTGGGGTAGCTTTGCCTTCCCCAGTGTTGATGTCTATAAGGAGGCTATATGGTACTTTGGTTTTTATTTTTACATTCACTACAGTTTACTGTCCCAGGCAGAGGACAATTTTATCCCAAACTACGGCCGCAGTGTATAAGGTCCTTGTTCCCATGCAAGTTTATTGCTGACTTCTCAGTCATCCAGGAAAGGGATTAGTAAACAGTGATCCGACCGCAAAAGTGACTGAAATGTACATGTGTTTGAAGTCTAGGCTAGCCCTCAGTTGAATTCGCGATGTTTTCCCATACCCACTTATTAGACAATTTCCCGTTGCCTATGCTCACCGCAAAATTTCGCTTCTGTATTCTTACCTGCCCTGTACCACTGTCTCACGATACTAGAAAGCGTGTCTGGTGAACGGATGTGCTATTACACAGCTGGAATTAGAAACTACTTTTATGACGGAGAGCATGTTAGTGATTTGTGTCAGGAAATTGTGAACTCTATACATGGAATCTCACTCATATGCTTCTTTTATAATAGTTTTTACAGACTTCAGCAGAACTTACGTGTACAAAAGGCCATAACGCCAAGATATAATTTTATACTACATTTGATATGTATGACAACGATATGGGGAAATAAATGTGATTTTTAAAAATGAAATAGAATTTACTTTACTTGAAACGTGTTCTCCGATTTACGTGCCAACAAGCGAGATGGTATAAGCTACAATAATCGATTGCCTGTTTTGGAGATCACTTGAAATAAAAAATTTTAAAAAAACTTCGCGCGAAAAAAAAATTCTAAAATTCGGTTTGGGCAAAAATCTGAAAAAAAAAAAATTGGAAGTTAATGCTTGAGTCTGAAAATATTTATATAGCCGGAATAAAACTTCAGCGCGAGTAAACACTAACCGTGTAAACACACAGTGAAAAACCTCGTGGGAAAGGCATGGCACGGTTAGCGGAGGAGAGGGGGGTAATCCGAATGAAAACATAATCACGAGGTTGTGTTGTCCCCCTTCACTCCTCTCCTACATCATCCGAAAACTCTCTGGTAACTAATGACAAATTCCTAATCCTTCATCGCCGGTCGAATGGCTTTAATTAAACCCGGGGGCCACGCGGTAGCACTGTGATGCGAGGTGCCGCCGCGCGTCAAGTATTAATACGGTGCCCGGCTGCAGAGTAGTTAAGTATACAGAGGTGAAACTCGCGCTTACGCCGCCAACTCCACCCGCACGTGCCAAAAAAAATTGCGTCACTGACCAGCAAACTGTTGAAACGCCGTTCTCCGATTAGCGCCTGGTAACCGGCAGCCCAGCCAATAGGGAACATTTGGCAGTGTGCCGTAGCCAATCAGACACAAGAGCCTCGCGCAGTCAATCAGAGAATGGGTACGTTAATGATGTATGTCACAAAAAAAATTCATTATTTTATATTTGTACGAAGCACTACTCAACTTGTTCGCATTAGTTAAATGCATTATTTATTCGAATTAAAAAATTCTAACCGCATATTATTCGCATAACGTAAAGTCGAAATCAATTTTTTTTTAAAGAAGAAAAAAAAACATTTACAGAAAATTTGACAAGGGGGACTGAAAGATCACATATTGCTGGATTTATATGAAGCCATAAAAAGAAGTCAAAAGGAGAGAGGTCTGGTGACGCGTTGGCCATGCAGCAGGTCCACTGCCATTCCACGTGCCATGCCACGGCTGTTTGCCAATACTGAGCCCAACTGCTCTATTCCACCTTAACACTTCCTCGTGACCTACGTCACAGCGTTCCCACATCACCACATCCGTCCCGTTAACACACACTTGCTCCTACTCGTTCCAGACATGTCATGTCGGCTTCCTCAGAAACTAAGCCTCAAATGCAATTTCACATAAAGGTATTTTCGCCTTACATTTTGCCATGGAATCGTATGCCGCATTCCGTATTCTAGAGTTCTTACCCACCCGGTATTTAGACTGCTGCAAATATATGCAAAAAATCATTTTTAAGCAATTTAAAAAAATTGCGGAATCATTTCCTAGCGTGTTTTCAAATGTGTCTTGAAGTAACTGATGGTATCTAATTTCCAGGTGAATTATCTCATTTCGGTAGGCTAGCTAGTTTTAATTATTTCTACGTCCCAAAAGTACTAAAATTGTGATTTTGTCATGCCATAAATGCAAAAAAAAAAATGTTATCTTCATTTTTTTTTTCTAGGAAATAGTACTTGTAAGTATCGACTACAACTTGAGCCGTATTCAGTACAACTACCAAAATTAAATAAATTTGTTCGCGACAAGCACTTTTTACATCTTAGGAACCTCCTCGCCATTTCTTTTCTGCGTACTCGTTTATAACCATATTCTCGATTTATTCACACTTGTTGAAACGAACCTTTAAAAATACCCCATGTATGACATTTCTGGTTGTTTTTTAACTATGCCATGTATCACAATCGTTTTATGATTGTGTTAAGAGTACAATACTTCTGGTTTAATTGAACTTTAACTTATGTTTTTTCTATAAATTACAATACTTCATTAATAACTTATATGAATAAAGATAGAGAGAAAAAAGGCGTGTGCTTGGTATAGGTTGTTCACGCTTTTTGAAACACTCTAATTTGGAATACAGTAGAGGGATTATGGAGACCTTGGCACGTAGGAAACTGGGACCAGAGCGTTGGAGCTGTTCGTGCTCTGTCATTCTGGTCGTTGGCGGTCATAAAGGATCTGGGTGACCTTGACCTCAACCTTTGACTTCGAAACCCAAAAAAAAATTTAAAAATTACAAAAATTATAAAAATCTAAGAAAAAAATGTCTATAAAATATTAATAAAATTATTAACAAATTTATTTTTTCAAAATATTTAAAAATTATTAAAAATGTATGAAATTTTTATTTTAAAACGTATATTTCCAGAGGTCTCCTCTCGCCACCAACTCTCCTTACCAATACTCATTCTATTGTATGCAACCATCTTGGTTTTGTCGTTGGTCATTTGTTTATACATTGCTGGCGCACGCCATTTTGGCAATTTCGTCTGTCATTTGTTTATACATTTCTGGAAGACGCCATCTTGATTTTTTCGCTTTTCATTAGTTTATGCATTGCTGAGGACGCCATCTTGGATTTTATGATTTCATCACCTCGGTGACGCTAGTGCATTAATAATTGAATTACCCACCATGCGAGCTGCTGATTTAGCCACCAGGTGGCAGCAAAATTGGTTTGTTTATAAAGTATAGGTGGTGTTGTCGGCGCCCTACATGTGGGATGCTATTTTAAACACATAGGTGGCGTTAATTTATTGATTCAGCCGCCATGCGAGCTGTAGGCACTATATATATAGGAATAGAAAAAATGTAATTTTAATTCCAATTTTTAAAAATAATATGTTTTCAATCAACATTATACCTACATGCTTAATGTGGGCCTATGAACACATGCATAATTTATTAAATATACATTTTTTATTTAAAACTTTAGACCGATTATAAAAAAGCAATTTTTTATTTTAATATTAGTTCAAGCACCATTGCACCTTATGCAATTAGGATGGCACTAGTGTATTAACTACCGATTTCGTCACCGGACGACCTGCCTATTTGGCTACCATGCGGCAGCCATATTCGTTTTTAAGTAGAAGTGGTGCTGTCGACGCCCTACATATTGGATTCTATTTTCAACACATAGATAGCGTTGAGTTCGCGATTTCACTGCCAAGAGAGCTGCCAGAACTCACATTTATTTCATATACATAAATAATACCTGTTATTTTCCATTATATTTAAAAAGTTTTTTTTTAAATCAGCGGTATGCCTGCGTGCATAATTTACTAAATAGATTTTTTTGTATTAAAAATGTTAATTAAGACTGATCAAAAATCATTTATCGTTTTAATGCTAATTTAATTACCATTGAGATAGAGTATTTATTCTGTTACCTCTCACAAACTCTTTACTCCTACCAATTATTCACCGGCGCTTAATCCCTTACCCCTACCGCTCTTGTTTTCAGTATTATCCGTCAGAGCGTGCTAGTGTGGAGAAAGTATATAACGGGAAAGATGTCGACATTCGGCACAGTTTCTCGTCTGATGCCAGAGGCGTCCTCCAGCAATGTATAAACAAATAACAAACGAAAAACCAAGATGTCATCTTCCAGCAATATATAAATAAATGACAAACGAAAACCAAGATGCCGTCCTCCAGCAATTTTTAATTAAATTACAAACGAAAAACCAAGACAGCGTCTTCTTACAATGTATAAACAAATAGCAATCGAAAAACTAAGATGGCATCCTCCAGCAAAGTATAAACAAATGACATACGAGAATACCAAGATGGCGTCTGCAAGAAATGTATTAACAAATAACAAACGAAAAACCCATGATGGCTGAACACAATAGAATGAGTATTGATGAGGTGTGATGATGGTGAGGGGGGACGTCTGGAAATGTAATTTTTTTAAATAATTATTTTAATAATGTTTTTAATACAAAAATTTATATTTTTTAATCAATAATTTTTTTTATATTTTTGGTTTAATATTTTATATGATTTTTTTTTAATTTTTGAATTTTTTGGGTTCTAGGGTCAAAGGACACCGGTGTCAAAGTCCAAGGTTAATGTCACCTGAATCCATAATGGCAACTGGCCGACCGCAATGACAGAGCACGAAAAGCTCTGACACTCCGGTCCTAGGTCTCGATGTGCCGAAATCCCCATTATCCCTCTACTCAATAATTGTCAATAAATATATTTTATTGTAACCTTAGACTTTAACTTTCGAATCCGGTGAAAAATTTACACTGTGTTTATTACCAAAATGGCAATATTTATTTTAAAAAGTGGTAGAAGGATTTAAAATGTCTGCTAGGAAAAAAGTAACTAGGGCCTCAAAAGTGATCAATTTACCGTGAAGAGCCAATAAGAAATAGATCTTATGCAAAATATCATTATCGAGAATGTGCACGAATGCGGTGTGTTGTCCCTCTGGTGTAAATTTCTAAGATTTGTTTGCGTAAGGCGGAGGAATATTCTGGAAGTAGACCGTCAGCAGGGCTTTAAAAAATTTGGAAGTAACCGTGCACGGACTATGACTGTTGTGGGCCGGCTTTGTAGAACGACAAGCCCGCTCGCGTGCGCGCGCGCGCACGCACACACACGCCGACACCTACCACCAATTCCGCCGTCCTGATGACAGTGTTCAAGTGCGTCTAAGTAGGAAGTGGGCCATTTCTGCCTCCCAGCTCCTCCCCGCGGAGCGATGCCGTGACTTTTCCCGCAGAAACCGTCTCCCGGTTTCCGTCTTCTGTCCGCGGCTCGCGTCGCCGGCCCAGAACACAAGAGGACGATGACTTGTTTCAGCGAGACGGACAGTGTAGGCTACTAAGAGACGTGCGTAGGTTCATAGGCTATTCGGGGTAAAGTGAGCACTTTTGAAACCCTAGCATATGGGAAAAAAATGAGGGCAATAAATACAGGATGATTCTAAAATCATGGGACAAACATTAAGGGGTGGTAGAGCTCACTAAAACCAACAATTATTCTATAGGAATATATGGGCGGCAGAGACGCGTTGAGGCACAAACACAAAAATAACACATGAAATGCAACACATTGTTTATTTACAACGCCGCCGCTAAATGCCTTTTTACAGCAATGTTCATAATAATTGCACAAAATTGCTACCGCCGACAGTAATGCAAGCTTGGTAGCGTTGGTGGAGTGATTGGCGAACAGATTCAAATACGCCGGGTATTTCACGCACGCCACCATTGTCAGCCAACCACGCCATATGTAGAGGTCGCTAAGCATGCGTGACTGTTGGTGGATGCATTTCCAGCAACTGTTTTAACATTTTTTGTGCGGAATCACTCGTTAAGTATGCTGCTAGTGAACATTTTATGTTTCCGTTAATGTGTTATGTTTTTGTGTTTGTGGCTCAACGCGTCACTTCCGCCCATACAATAATAGTTTGTTTTAGTGAGCTCTACCACCCCTCAATGTTTGTCCCATGATTTTAGAATTATCCTGTAGATTTTATTGTAACCTTAGACGTTAACTTCCGAGTGCGGTGGAATATACACACTCTGTGTATAACTTACGTTGCAATATTTATTTCAAAAGTGGCGGAAGGATTAAAAATTCCTGACTCGAAAAAAGTAACCAGGGCCTCAAAAGTGCTCACTTTACCGTGAACAGCTTATAGAAAGTCGTCTTTCATTCGAAAATTGCTGAACAATTTGCTGCGGCATTTGGCTACGAATAGCTGTGAGTTTTTGCTCGTCGTTTAACACTCGCTGTTGAGCGTCGGTGAGGGTGAAATGAGGTGAAGATGAAGCAGTGATGGGATTCAAGGATGGAGGGGACGCGAGAGACTTGAGAAAACCGGCCGGCAAAAGGCAACGTCCACCTTGTTTCCCACATGCAAAAATCCGGTTGGCCCCACAACGAATCGAACCCGATTCGCCTTGGTGGGAGGGTAGTAGTCCGTCTACTTTATTACCGTAGTCCCTTTTGGCTAAGAATACCCTACGCTTACGTCACTTTTCTTTTACAATTAAAACCGTAAATTTGATAGATTGAATATAACTATTGATAGTCCGCCATTTATGAAGCACTTTCGCAACCAATTCGTGAAAAATCATGTATGAATAAATATAAACAGGACTACATGATACAGCAACGTTAAGCATAATTTAAAAAAAAATGCACTGACGGTTTATTAGAAGTGTTAATGTTTGGGCATATTCTGATGGTAGGTCCTCAAATCCGTTTGTTTTTNTTTTTTTTTTTTTTTTTATTTTTTTTTTTTTTTCTGTTTCACACGCCTTGGCGCAGGGATTGACAGACTCATAACATAATTCTGTTGCCTTCTTTTTCACGCTGTTACTTGGTCAATGCATGGAAATCAACCAGTAGCCCCACTCCCCGCACGAGTACACTCGCCCAGAAAATTCACATACGCCGATGTTCAACGATACTAAGCCGAGCGATGAGAAACTATAGCAATGAACCCATCTTTGATCGTCAACGTGAAAGTGATCATGTTAAAAAAATTACAAATATTGCACTCTCATTTATTACGTTTCACTATTACAGTCAAACTGGGTATTCGCAAACTATCTTGTAAAATTTTTTATGGCAAAAATTACTGCGATTTTACAGTCAATCAGACGGACGTTTAACTAAAGACTGAAAAACTGCACACAAACAACCCCCCCCCCC
>NQII01001376.1:17982-40394 GCA_002778355.1 Clitarchus hookeri | reverse complement strand
ACCACCAACTGATAAGAACATTTTCGCATCACGCTATAGCCAATCAGACACAAGGCCCTCTTCCAGACCCTCACACGGCCAATCAGAGCACACTGAGAAAAATATTTGTTTCCATATACCAAATATATTTATGTGCAAGGTGCCAGTTTTGGCGAAACAAAGTTGTGTTAATTTGACGAAGCCAGAGAAGCTCCGAACACGTAAAATTTCTTCACTGAACCAAATGAATTGTTTAAATTGTTTTTGTGACGAACAAATATTTGCTTGTCTCACCACTTTAAACATATATTTAGTATAAATAAACATAAAGTTGTTTTCGCCAACAAAACTATTTGTTTCTCAACACAGGGATGTACTTTAAACAAAAAATTAATTGCATCCATCAATAATTTGGTAGGCAGAACAAAACGCTTTGGTCAATTTCCGCAGATGATTTTTGCTGCCACATTTGATAGCCGTGCACGTGCGACGAATCATCGTTTTTGCGATTGATGTCTGTGAGTCGTGAGAATGGCAGATGGAAGTGCAAGGAAGCTGTTGGAAGACTGGGGCTTTAGCAGTCTGATAGAAGTTTTCGAAGGGAAGTAAACTAAATACGTATTTCGTTGCTGTTTTGTTAGAGTTAGGGGTAAGTGTTGCTGTAGGTATGCGTGTTTAGGTTATGTTGGTGCCAGAACACGTGTTTTTTTTATAAAATGTTCTATTTTTTTATATTATATTTTATGAAATCAGGAAACCGAATAGTAATAACAGTGATTCCAAAACTGGTACCAAATTACGAGTAACTGCGAGTCGTTCCTCGAGTTAACGTTTTGTAAGGGGATCATAAGAGTCACCACATGTTCAGCCGTTGGTTCTTGAATTAAGGTTCCTTCATCAATGACAAATTTTAAGAGCTGGCTTCCATAAAAGATCATTAAATTCTATTTAATTTTCGCTAAATAATTTAGAATGCTTTTATAGTAATGTAATTTTCACTTGTTTCTTATTTCATGCCTGCATTTCACGTAAGGCGGTTTTATTACGAACTAATTTTCAGTTTTGTAGCCGATGTCGAAAATTATCAACTTTTTGTCGTGTTTATTTCTAGCAGTTTTTCCTCCCGTCGATTTACAGTAATAACCTTGTCGATTATTGTGGCTAAACTTAGCCAATAGTGCACGTAATTCTGAAGCTGTAAGACTTCACGTGTCCGTATTTGAATTACGTCAGTCAGTTTAACGACTGCCACAAAAGTAATTGCATACCTTTAAGGTAACAGTACTCAAGATTTGATCATTTTCTGTATACTTGCAAGCATTTTTGTTTACTATTTCGTAGGTACTGTATTCGGTTGTAAGTTAATAGTTTCAAAAACACCCTTTTTTTTTATTTCTTGTGAATTGCAGTGTGAATTTCACATTTTGAGCACTTTCTTTTCTGAATTTATGACGTGACACAAAACTTTATGCGTATTAATCAAGAAAACGTATTTGGGGGAAATTTACTCATGTGCATGAAGACAAGGGCATAATTATTTAACTTCAAACACTAACACATTTTTAAAGAACCGTAACTTCTTGGGTTCTAATGTTATTTTGGTGGAAAATATATAGTGTAGGGTGAGCAAGTATCAGTTTCACTCACACATTTGATGGTTGAAATTAATCAATTATTTGAATGGATTAACCTCGACCCAACAAAACTTTCACTAGTGTGAAAGAAGGGGTTCAGGTGAATGAATGGGTCATCTATCTACAAATGTAATTATAATTTATTTACAGTGTACTGGTGTATAGCTATCAGCGGTTGTTATTAATGAGCACAAGAGTATGTGAGCATCCAACTTTCTGCAAAGCATTTCATTGTCAAATTTTAGATGTTTTCTTTACGTTCGAGGTGCAATAAAATTGTTTTATTATTGATTTATTCCAACGATTACTAAACAATATTTTTGCACATTGAGCAGCGTACATTTATATACAAGCAATTAAACACCGTGTTCAAGAGGAATAAGTTGTTGCAGTATAAATGACCTTGCAATTACTGCCAACTTCTGCTATCTTCAATCCATTGGTAGTGGCATGCGCTTTTCCACGTTACGCACGTTCATTAAACGTTGCATGTAAAAGTAATTAAACCTCTGTGAAGGCTGTTGACGGTAAAGTGAGCATGTTTGAAATCCCTTCTTAAGATATACTTGTATACTACGCATTGTGTATTTTTTCCGCCATATGTGAAATTAACAATTCTATGGTCCTAATCACTTTATTCATGGGCCTGATTACTTTATTCGTAACCGTATCACTTTATTCATAGGCCTGATCATTTTATTCATGAGTCAGTCAAGTAAAACTGTGAAATAATTTGAAAAGTAAATATTTTACAAATTTGATCATTCTTATAGTTATAATCACTGCAAAGACAGTAAGTAAAATAAATTAATTCACTGTTCATAAATGTTAACCTAACACGTATAATTCAACGCTAAGACACGGAACTACTTTTTTTTTTCCGTAGTTACCAACTTCAATGGGTGCACGCAAGTAATTGTACCCGTTAAATATATGCAGGGAAGGGCAGTGATATTTTTCAAAGGTTGATTTCAAAAGTACTCATAGAACTGTGAATGGCCTATACCTGCCTTTCTCTTGCCACCCGTGTTTTCTTTCTGATTGTACAGCCGTTAGTCAACCAGTAGCCTACCTACCTACTTACCTACCGTAGCCGCTAACGCTTGGTTACCGAGTATTGAGTGTTGGTATAACGGATATGCAGGTAGGGCTTAACGTTTCGTCGACAACGAGGTCATCAGAGACGAAGCAAGTTGCTCGGAGAAGCAGGAACAGGAAAGTGATCGGTCACTGACTCTAGCAAATAACTATCCAAGCATTCGTCTGGAGTGATTTTGGGAAACCATGGAAAACGGAAATCAAGAAGGCCGAACCGGAATCCGAACCCAAGTCCTCTTGAATACTAATCTGTATGGTTTCCATTGCGTCACTTCACTCAGTGTTATAAGGGGAAACGGCTTTTAAGCTAAGTTCCAATATTAAAGTCTAATCTATTTCGACGTGATAAGATGTTGCCTGACTTCAGCAGTTTTATGGAGTTTGCCGTTAGTATTACGACGTGCCGCGTTCTTTCCACACATCGGCGACGTAAAATTACGTCACCAGCAAATTTAGCTGAAGACCAATTCAACGTAATTTTACGGCAGCACTCGAGTGTAATATTGCTAATTTAACAGAATGGACTGTTATGTTATCTGGGTAGGAATATTTCATTGTGATACTGTAGACTCGGCATTATATTGGCTGCCAGCTGACCAGTAATGAACGTCGTATGGTAAAGTGGGCTTGTCCGGTCTAGTGTGGACCCATAGCCAAAGTCCTGAGTATTTCGCTGATTCATTCCATGGCGTGGTAGACTTCAAACACTTGTTCTCTACTTGTGCTGCTGTGATTGGACAGCAGTTGTTTATACACGCCATGTATAACTGTGAGCCAGTAATGAGCGGGCAGCAGTGGTGTGAGTGATCTTTGAACAGTCCTGTACAAAGTCCTCTCTTGATCGCAGCAACCGATAAGTAGACGATAGTACCTCGAGCGAAATACTCGGGGCTCTGCCTATACGGCTGTAGTAAGCGCTAATACATAGAAATTAAGAGAATTGGTGGGGAAGCGGTGGCGTAGTGGCCAGGGCGCTCGCCTCCCACCACGGCGATCCGGGTTCGATCCCCGGCAGGCTCACTCCCGGATTTTCGCATGTGGGAGCCGTGCTGGAATATGCCGCTTGATGGTGGGCTTTCTCGGGGTACTCCCGTCTTCCCCGCCCTTGCATTCCAGCGCCGCTCCATTCTAGGGTTTCATTTCTGTCGTGCTCGGGGATGACGGTCATCTACGGGTCCCAGCTGGATAGACCATCACTCAGAGGGTGTTGCCTTGCCCTGGGTGCACTTCCCACACGCCATTTATTTTTAACAGAAATGATATTCGTGTAGTGATGGAAGAAGCGAGTTACATTTAAACTTGTCTTGAATGTCTGTACGTGTGTGCCGCACTCAAAGTGTTGACATTTTCAAAGACCTGCAATCTTTGCCCTGAAATTTACGCAGGTCTAGAGTCTTTCGCCCCCCCCCCCCACCTGCTTTATTATATAGGTCGACGCTCTTGGGTGAAACACACAGCTAGTAAGGGGAAATGCACGGGTGAATCACGGCTCCACATCAGATAACAGAAATAACATCCACGGAGGAATTTCCGGGAAAACGCTCCACCATCTGGCGTGTGTGTACACGGCTGTTCTGCGAGATGTCATCTGTGAATCACCCGGGTAAAAACGAATTCGCTACACATGCCGTTTCCGTATTTTTGTGGGTCTATATACGTGTTTCTTCTGTGTAATCAGAAACGTTCTGTGCCAATTTTACAAAAGCCTCAATTCTATGTCATTACACTCAGCACATTTATTAATTCATGATGCATGACATGTGCAACATTTCCTATGATTTCTTTTTATTTCCCCTCGCGTTTCTTTGAATATTCCAGTTTCCCTGTGATTTTTACGTTGCTGGACAGACTTGTGTTGCGTGCGCATTCTCCAAAACATTTGCCAAAAATGTTTTACTAGCAAGAAAATGATATCGTCTTTTCGAAGTATCTTCACGCTTTTTGGATCAAACCTTTGAAATATTACCCCAAGGATGACGTATTTGGTTGCTTCTTAAATACGTAATATATCACAAGCGTTTTATACTTCTGTGGACATGAAAGTATTTTATTTTTCTGTTGTATTGGACTTTTACTTATATTTTATTAATACATTACGAAAACTCGTTTATGAATAGTGTAAATAAAAATAAGGAGAATCACATAGTAAAAAACAGTTCTGCTGCGAAATATTATTTAAGTGAGTGCACACAAGTATGGCGTGTTGTTCACTCGTTGTACTTTTGTATATTATGTTAGGCTTTGTTTGCATGAGGCGGAGGAATAGTCTGGAAATAGATCTTTAGCAGGGCCTCAGAAAAGTTAGGAGTAACCATAAATGAGTAACGCATAAACAATACCTCACCGTTTCAAATACCTCCTTTTTTTGTCTCGTCTGTAGTCCTACAAAAAGAAGACCTTAAAACTGTTAGTCATTTAGATATTCTTGATTTGACTTAAAAACGTAAGATACGATCATCTACTTCTCCCTACTACTTTTCCCATGCATCACTCTCAAAGAAGATCCTGATTTCAGTAAATATGCATTAAAAAGTAATTCAGAATCCTGAACCATTTGATATAAACCATGCGTGCTTCTTTTGCCTGGTCAAATTGTTAAATTTCCTAGAAATAAACACAAATATTTTTTCGTACATTATGCGGTATGTACTGAGATTCAAATGCAGGGCACGGCGAACTAATGTAGATCGCTTAATTATACGGGTATGTAATACGTACGAATTATGATTAATTATCCGTAAATGGTTAAAAGTTTTTAACCGCCAATACGAGATTAAGTATGGCAAAAACTGACGAAATGTTAACTTGAACCCTCACAATAAAAGTGACTCCGATAAGATGAAAAGTCTAATACACGATATTTTCATCGTTGCACATTTGTTAAATACGCGAGTAAGCTTGGTAATTACATCAAGGAGGAGCCAAACTCATTTCTGAGAAATCAGAAGGTCAGAAACCTCGTAATTACGTCAAAAATATTGTCGAAAAGAAGTTTGACGTTTCTTTCTCTCTTCTCTCCAAGAGCTAAAGCTCGTTACACTCAGAAAAGGCAAAGAAAGGAGAGAGAGTGAAGCCGTGGGTAGAAGGGGGAAGAGGGATAACAATAACGGATCATTATACAAAGGAAGTTGCGTAACTGACGCCCTATGGGCAAGGAAGTGCGAAGAAATAGGGTGTGCACCTATTTCAAGGCATTGTGGGTGGGATACGGAAGAAAGAACACTAATGGTCACATATATATGTACATCAAGCCTCAGTTTGGTCCGCACGTTAAAGAAGATGGCAGTGGAATAAGGAACATTCTTACGCGTACAGTTGTTAAGAGTCTTTAAAAAAAATACGAGGGCCGATTCAGAAGTCATGGAAACTATTCTTTATCTCCCGAAAATTATCCAACACAGGAAATGTACTATGTACAGTTTAAATTGTACGACAAGTACGTTCGAAAGTGGACACCACACGGGATATGGATGCAGGAAAGTCCGGCAAGGAACAGAGACAAACTTGGCTGCTTGAAATCACTGTTTGATTGATATATTCTCGTACAACCTGCACACTCATTTGAACGGGTACATATCGTACGTGTACAATATGTTTAAAATCTTTCAAGGTGGTCTACGAGGTTGTCCACGGTTCGTTGCCAGACGAGAAGTACCATCGGCTGCATGAGATCCGTCAATGTGCGCTGCCTCTCGTCGAAATGCTGTGACGATGTCTGCCTCATCGCTGACAACAAACCGTGGACCACCTCGGAGACTACTTTGAAGGATGTTAAACAGCTCGTACACGTACGATACGTAACAGTTCAAATAAGTGTATACAGGTTATATGAGAATAGATCAATTAAACTGAGATTTCAAGCAGCCATGTTTGCCTTTGTTCCTTGCTGGACATTCCTGCATCCATACGCCATGTGGTGTCACCTTTAAAACGTACATGTCGTACACTTTCAACTGTACATAGTACATTTCCTGTGTTGGATCATTTTTGGGAGGTAAACAATAGTTGCATTAATTCTGAATGAGCCCTCGTATATTATTCGCAATTCATTTTAGGTAAAGCTTATTTTGATAACTCCTCAGTATGATGCAATGAAAAATAATGCTGACATATAACATGTGCTTAACACACTGCAGGTTTGTTTCCTTTGATAAAGATAAGATATTTAGAAAATCGTATACTTTCCGCTATGCAAATTATACATATTACCCGTTAATTTGAGGTGTTTCATAAAATTACTACGAAAGCCTTTCCACCACAAGCGTTTAATATTCCAAATGAATTTTACAATGTCCTTTACTTTTATACCGCTAAGGTAATTGTCGGCCCTATTTTTCATTTTTCTCGATTACAGAAATGAAGCACTGAATGCGGATACCAAATATGCACAGCTAACCTTATTTACTTAACTTTGAAAACTACCGAACAGTAAAATGATGGTAAAAAACATAAAGTTCTCTGCTTTTTTCTTTACAGGAATTCCCTCGTATATACGGACGCAATCGTAAAAGTAAATGTTCGAGAACGGCGTCCTATTACTTGAGTAACGATTTCGGGATTCCTGCGGACGACGAAAATCCAATAAAAGGACCCCGACGTCGATCACAACAAAATCCGGTCGTCAGTGGCAGAAAAAATTTATTGCAGCGAAATTCCAAATAAACCTGAGTATACATTTATTACTTGATATTTCCAGTTGTGCTTTTCGATGTTGGAGAAAAAAAAAAGCTTAATACACGGCGAACCTGCAATAGTAACTTAATTTCTGAAATAAAAATATATATGTTATATAAAATTTATATACACACGAATATAATACATACACATGTATTTCGCGTGTGTGATATTTTTTTCTGCAAACTGAAAAAGAAAACTGTATAAATTTAATGGGTATTACAATAAACAGGTATTTGTTCTGCTGATTTATATATAACAAACCTATTGTGTTATTTAAATTAACATTTTTAATTAGTTCAGAAGGACCCACGGTAAAGCTAAAGTTTTAAAGTTACGTTTTGGGAAATGCTGAAATTCTAAACCGCAGAATAGTCTTACCTTGAATGTTCCGTGTGCACAAAAAGTGCGCACAGGACATAAATTTTATCTTTATTAAATAATTTTCTACACAAAATTGCATATGTTGAAAGCATAAGATAACAGAACAAAACGTAAATTTTAAAAGCAGAAACATAAGCAACGATTTGCGTATTTTAATGTATATAATTGGCATAAAATTTTTATTCATAAAGCCTTGGCGTTAAGGCTGGTCATCACCTCTCATGCAGAAGTTCTTCGTTTTCATGTCGCAATTTCAGTTTCAAAGTAATTATTGAGGATGACTGACTATAGAACTTAACATTTTACGAGTTGTCTAGTTTTAGGATGTTCCAAACTGATATTCACAACCCTGAAATCTAATAGCTCGGAAACGGTTAAATATTGAAAGTTGCTGTTTGTTGCAAAATGTTTACACACGCCTTAAGTTTTGTTAGCCACGTAATAATGTTGCGCCTGTTTTTGCAGGTTAGTGTGCGACAAAAACTGCCAGCTCGCAGCAGATACACGGCGCGTCTGATGGTTTACAGAGACCAAATCCTTCTCGCGGGTCCAGTGGAAGTCCCGGACACGTTACGGGAGCAAACCACCATCACAGATTGGTACAGGAGGTTCAAGGAGACCGGAAGTGCCCTGAAGAGGAAGAGAGTTCTGGACGACCGAGCACGAGTGCAGCAGACGTCGCGCAGGTGCAACAGGAATTTCTCTGGAGCTCCACGGAGTTAATCCGTCGTGCTTCCCGACAGTTGCAGCTGACCAAGATCACGGTGTACCAGGATGCTGCACATTAGACCGAAGCTGCACGCCTACAAGGTGCAGTAATTGTTAAGTTAAGTTTTTCCTGCCGAGAAAAACCATTTCCACCTCGCCTTTTTCAGGAGCCCATGAGGCATTTCGTAGCATGGTCGTTTCGGCATCATAGGTAGCCCTCAGAAATATTCTGGTCTACTTCGACTCACGGGTAATTGATTTCTTGCCCGATTGTCTGTGCATTGCTTCCACTACGGTGCATTGTTTGTTTATACTGGGCCGTTACCTAGTATGTATGTGGACTGCCGTCTGTTTCACTAGTCGACAACTACATATTTTCAGCAGACAATAAATGGAGATTTTAATAATTCAACATAAAATCAAATTTAACAAACACACTGTTTATTTCTGCCAGCAAAGAAGACACGTGGCATCGTATATTATAAGCGTTAATACTGTTAGTGATTATGTTCGAAGTGTAACCGAGATGATATTGTGCTAACTTACTTTTTTATTTGACACAGAAAACATGGTGTTATATTTCATGCCATGGTTTTCCTCACCTCGCACATTGCAAACATCCATATAGCCTATATTTTCCGGCAGTGTAATACAACCGTTGCAGTGTTCAAGTTGAATATTTAGGTTCGCTTGAGGTATTTTCGGTTACGTTACGTTCGCATGCTACTAAAGATGTTCTAGTTGCATTCCATGGGCATTTTTGTTGTCATCACCAATCGTCGTCTCACCTCTTCGACAGTTAGTGAAACAAAACTATTTTGTGTTCCAAAACAAATTCCCGTCCAACAAATGCAGAAAAAATCTTTGGAAATCAGTTAAATCTTGCACACATATTTTTATGTTGTATTTTCTTTGCTGAAGCACAACCACCACTGGAACGGCAGCCAGGTAGTGAAAGGCTACATGTGTCGACTGCGCATGCGCAGCGAGAGCAATTCCAATTGCGCCGAGGCATCAGCGTGGCGCAGATTTATCTGCATTTTCCATCGATCACGTGACCGCTTGCCTCTTTGTCTGTTCGTATTTACTCCCACTGCGGCGCAGCGAAAGTGCAAATTTTGCGTTGCGCCTCCTAGAAACGTATATTTGACCGGCCTCTTGCATTGTAGCGATCTCAGCGCCTTTGCAGCAGACACAAGACATCCCAGTCCATCAACTAAGAGGACATGACGAACGCTATATTGCAAAATGTTCAACTATCACAAACCGCCAATTTCAAAGTCGCATTGACAACAACCCGAAATCCGCCACTTAGTCGTCGTTTTAAATCGATCCACACCCCAGTTTTCTTCAAAGGAAAGTTTTCTTAGGCAAAGTACTAACAGAACAGATGAAGTCTCGCTTGTACTTATTCAATTAACAAGTGGCGAAAATATTTTCAGTGATTAACGGAGCTATTTTGCTTAATTGCATATTGTTGTCTATCGGTTATTTTTTGTGTCAAATCTTAAGGGGCAGTTTTTCAGTCTAATTTGTATTCATCCGGTATAAACGCATAGATTCATACAGCACGATGAAAAGTAGCCATTCTTTGTAACAAAAATTTGTATCATATCACAACTGAAATCAAGTAGTGTCAATGCACTTGTAACAGACACTATATATCACTACATCACAGAACCACGCCATCAGTTTTTACAGCTGATCAATACAAATTTGATCATACATAGATACAACATTCCGTAATAATCAATAATTTAATTTTGTTATCTTATATTTTTTAATCCACTCTTTCCTTTTGACTTAATAGTGCACCACGTAAATTTACATATAAATGGCCATAGTAATATATATCTTGCCTAAAAGTATTATGAAATCATGAAATGGACTCGCCTCCTTATGATAGCATTGTAATGACATAGCCTATTCACGGACATTAAATATCCTCAGTCGATTAAAAGAAAAAATAATACTGCCAATTTGTCATAGCAGCCCGAATAGTTTATGTTCTCGCTCGAAGAGCGAGATGTCTGCAGCACAGCTCACTTAAATAATGAAGCTATATGAATAGGTCAGCGCTTCCAACATGGCAGATTCAAGGTTGTATTTAAGAAACGCCCGAAGTATGATTGTTGCTTAGAAACCCTAGGTCTAGGTATGAATTTTAAATATATTTAATCTTAGAGCATAATCCACCCCCGTGATAGTGAAGCACATTCTTTATAAATAACAGTTAAATATTCGTTCTCTTTTCCCTTTTAAACTAATCAACTAACATCCAGGGAACCCACAAGGGCAAAATTTATTTTCACTTTTAAAAGGATATGCTGTGAGAAATCTGAAAGAAACGTGCCTACTGCTCCCTAAATGATTACCTCTGGAAACAAGACTATGACAGTGAAACGAGGATAAACAAGATACACAAGACGTATAAACATGGAAACGTGATATAAATTTCCCGAACGGCGACGTACGATAACTGGGAGGAGGTGGGAACGAAACAATGCGGAGGAGAAAATGAAGAGAAAAGGGCGAAATCTCGTTGACATATCGCAGCACGCAATTCCCACGAGATGTTCATATATTTTTTTTTCCCCCTATACCCTACCCTCCTTACCTTCCACGGCGATATATACGGCAAAGATGGTTTACCCCCTTCCCCCTCCCAAAACCCTTTTCCCTTCTAGTTCTCGGGAGAAGGAACATCGCCGATGGACCAATCCATCTCACTCGGTGTGTTAGGGAGTCGCTGCCTCGTCTTTCCCCTCTACTAGAGATCTTTTGACAGTCCATGGGTCTCTCCGCGCCGCGGTTCAGACAGGAAGCGAAACCTCTAGATAAAGCTCGCATCTACACCCCTCTTCTTCTCCGGTCTTTCCAGAACTCTTCAACGCCGACAATCCGTAGTCCCTATAACGCTTCTCGTTGTGCACAAACATCTACCCGCACACTCTTCCCCCCTTCCCCTCTGCAACCTTCTTGCACGCGCGCTTGCAACATCCACCGGGCGAAAAGGGAGGGAAAAAAAAACCTCGCAGGCACAGGAAATTAAGACAGTCGCATTGAAATTCATAAGCTGATGCGAGCGAGGGACTTGCTACTCGACGGGAGAAGGAGATTCCTTCAACAATAAGATGTATGTGCCCGCCCACTGCTCGCACGCAACATCATAAATAACACTGCTCGTTTTTTTTTTTTTGTTGGAGAGATTCTAGATTATCCTTTCGCTACTTCGCGGAGCAGAATCGATCCAACGATTATACGCAAGTGATTAACCGCGCAACTATTGCCTGCGAGGTTCGTCTCGAGTAAAACCTGAGGCATTCGCTCCCATAAACGTTAAAAATATATCTGCGCTTATGAAAGTATTGAAAACTGTGTAAATCATTTACGTCAGATCTACACTCATAATCCTGTACCAGTGGCACCAGCCATTAAAATACATTTAAAATACTCCTCAAAAATGGCGGATCAGATGGAAGAACTGACAACTGAAACCTTGGTGTTGTGGAATTCACAGAAGTTAAGATACCTTAATTATATTAACGAAGTTTCGCCATTGTAACTATCAATAATTTACCGCTGGTTTACAGTGGAGTCATTTTCAGAGGTTTCACATATCTACATTTTAAAGAGTAACGTGCTGTATGTCATTAAGTTACCTAGCGTGTTGAAATAATGACTAGCAGAGACTTCTCACTAAAACAATTACGCAACTCCGTTGTAACACTTCAATAACAAATAAGTTCGAATTCGTTCACCGATTACTGTGGATCTGTATATGTGGAAACTACGTTATTTTTTTTTGGTTACAAAAAGTGTGAACTTGTCAAACACATCAAACAACAAACTACTTGATCAACCTATCGGTGTTATTATATGTTTCAAACACCATGTGTGCACGAAAATAACTTACGTTTTCAAGACTTCGTAATTTTAAATTAGATCCTCTCTGAATTCGGTAATAAGTATTTTGTCTTGAGGATTTTAGTGACCAAGCTCAACGAAGGCGTTGGAATAAGACCAAGAATTTCCGGGTTCGAACCCCGGGTGTATGCCTTTTTAAAGGCAAGATCAGGCTTATTTATCATGCGAAGAGACTCCTCATAATACTACCGATAAAATACTGTATCACTAATGAACGACAACGTCGTAGACGCCTTAACAATCGATACCGTTGCCACTGAAGTTTTTATGACGTCGGTGACTTCCAATTACTGTAGACGTATCCACTTAGCAACAAACTTGATGCTGTAATTTCAAGTAATGTTGGGGGGTTGAGCTTGAATCGCAAGTTCGGTCGCCTGCTATAAGAGCGTACGCCCTCCAATTCATATTCCATTAAAAATGCCACCACTTGACGAGATCTCAAGACGGAAACTCGGATCATTTTTGCAAGCCTGCCATTTCTGCGCTAATTTCCTTCTCTCGGCGAATACACTGCTTTGGTGATGATAGTGTCTGATAATTATTTCAGTAGGTAAGATTTTTTTATTTTAATAACGTAACCTGACGTTACTTCCTGCTGACCACTGATAGGTGGCGTGCTTCGGGATAACAGTTCAAGGGAAGAAGCTAACTACCACGGTGGCTAACAGTACTTGCTGGCGAAGCTTCTGCGTCCAGCAGCCACTTTGAATTAAGTATAGTGTAGGCTTGTATTGCCACATCACGCTGAAGACCACCTCTATTGCAGACGTAACAGGTCCGTAGCAGATTAAGCACTTTCGAAATCAACTTTGGAAAAATAAAATATCCTGCCCATTACTGCAAAAAAAAAGTTTTTCACATTGACACTGGCTGAAGTACTTACAACATTGCTGGCAGAAGATATGAAAATCATATCAATGTGTGAGCACCTGACTTAAATTTGAGACGTAATAATAAGTTTAATTTGTTCCACTGAAATTAAGTTTACAACTTCACATTTTTTTTACCTGCTCTAAGTGTGGAAGGGATGACAAAAAAATTGACAGAAGTAACTAAAGATTGATATCAAATGCGTTCGCTTATCCGCTGTTCCATTTACAGCACATGTCACGGGACACGTCCCCGTGTAATGCCGTAATTTCTCGTTTGGTTCCAGGTTTCCGGCAGGTCGAGGAATACAGGGAAAGTATTCGACTGTGGGTACGTATGGAGTCACGAGTAGCTTATGTATGAAGGGGAGGGGAACATTTATTAGGGGAGCTCTCTCTTCTTCCCGCGTACTTGGAAAATCTCGGCAATACACCTTTTCAGTCTTCAAGCAGGTAACGAATATGACGTATCTGACATCAGAAAATTTACTGTTTCAAATTCAACGTATTCATGAAGATGCATTCTTCGTCGGGGGAAAAAATGTAAATGTTATTTTGTTACATTATGTTCGTTTAACGCAACCTAAATGACGAAGTTATGTTGTAAATTCTGTCATAAACGACGAAGGTTTGTCTCTTCATAATTTATAAATGTATGTTATAGATCCTTAGCAAAACTGAAACACGAAAAAAAGGGAAAAATTGTGCTTATTTTTCTCCCTTCTTCCTCACAATCACTTATTTCTTCAATAATTCAACTCATATATCCACAAGATATCATAATTTTATTCCTTAATATTGCTGTAGTATTGTAAATTATAGTTATTAAGTGTAGAAACGCGGAATGTCAAGTATTTTAGTAGACTGCCTTAGACTTGATGTGTACTGATGTGTTACGGATAAACTACAGGAATATATGTGTGTGCAAAATATTTTTAACAACCACGTTTTCTCGTTAATTTTTTAAACACGTGTATGACGATATTTTAAAAAGATACAACTAGTGCTTTTTTCCTAGAATGATCTTTTACACTTCTCATTTCACGAAGAAAAATTATCGTGGCGTACGTGACTGCGTAAAACATTAAATCTACTTAGATAAGTAAAAAGGTTAGAAATTTGTACATGCACGTTTACAGGTAGCAAGAAAACTGGTCATAACTAATACCACTGATTTATCATTTCCAAAGATTTAAGAACTGGTTTGTGTCTTCCGGGTAACAAGGTAAATATTGGAGAGGGAGCCATTACGGTACAAAAGGCGCGCGAAATAAAAAGGTTTAATATCGAAGCATTTTGAATCCAAAAGAAGTGCATTCTTGACTAGAAAAAACTGTCAGCACTAAAAAGATTTACACGGTAGACCAATAGACAATCTTCTACCTGTGGTATAACTCCTCATCTTTAAAATACTCTACGGACTTCAGACAAATTAACAAAATTGTCAATCTTAATTTTGTAAAACAGTGAACTATAAACAAGAGAGCGATTGATATCTATTAATTTTAACCACTGCATTAATTCTCGAAATAGTTGTAAAATTACTCGGGTTTTCACGTTTACGTAGGATGCGCCTAGAAGTAGATTTGTTTTATAAGTCGTATGAGTGCACGGTATGAATGTTACAAGAATTAAAATAATTTCATAAAAAATAATTTTTACATATTATTGCCACTTTGAAATCTGTGGTGTAGGCTACTGTGTACAAAAGAATGTGTCGTTAATGGGTACAGTCCGTCCATCGAGATNGGGGTTGGAGCTGGTAGACGTTCTCCGTTACTTAATCTACACGTGACTTTTTTTTTTACTTCCCTCTTTCGCAACAAAATGCTTCCACGTCTTGCAAATCGCACCCTCTTTACACCGCCCGCTGAAAGCGCTCATAAGTCAAACAAATAGCTCATCGTTTCCGCCATTCAGCGTCTTCTTGAACGTCGTGCGGGAAATTTTTGACGACGTAAATTCCCTACGGTCTATATGTTCTTCGCATTTCAACTTCAGCTTCGACCACTGTTTTCTCCCGGGACACAGGTAGTGGTAGTTACGTCTCCGTCAAATTCAAATGAATCTAAAGGGATACAAAAATGTATAATAAAAAGTGGCATCGTCATTTCAGCCAGGAAGTCTTTAAGTAGGTTACGAAATGCTCTATTCAACATAAGATTCCTGATGAGTACGCTCCTACATGCGCAATATTTATATCAATAAAAAAAATTGGATACTGCTGAAATCATGTTTTTACTCAGTAAACATGGTAGTATTAAGTGTAAAGCCCCTCAAATGAATTTATTTTCCAACATTTTTTTCCCGATGATAAATGAGAATATACAATTAATGTAATTAAAATGTACTTATTGCGGTATTTTCTTAACCACATAACAAAAAAGATACAACAACAATCAATTAAAATGGTTTACTCTAGCATGTAACTGTGGCCAAATTAAACATTCATATAACTCCACCTGCTAGTATGTTCCATGCTATCAGAGATACGTGCATAGTATTTTATTACACTCCACTCTTCTTTGCTCTAGATGCTCGACGTTTAGTTTATTCGTAATATCGTAGCTATAGATGCTGGAGATGTATTTTTTGGATGATAATACGTGCTGGAATTTCTGGAGAGCCTGCAGAACACCCGTACTTTGAGACCCCGGAAAAAAGCATTGCACTTAGATATATTTTTTTTTTTGTAATAGAAGACCAAAACGGAAGTGCCGTGTGCAGTATCTTGACGAAGTTCGTTTCGCCAGGCCTTTTTTCGTTAAATTAGGGTCCGAATAATGTACCCGCAACCATATCGAAGTAGACGGAGCTTAGTTTCCAGTCAAATTGGTTAATTCAAGAACGTGTAACAATGTCCGGCGATATCTGCGATGTGGTTTGTACGTTCTGCATTCGAGGTTAAATCACATTAACTCTCTATCTCTCTCATACGAGATAAAACTGTGGAAATACTACGAAATATTTGTTGACTTTTTTTTCATCTTAACGAATTCCGCGCGTTTATGGGACTCTCACTGCAAAATACTCTGTTCAAGAACGCAAACAAAATAAGTACACGATATACTCAAAGTTATAACTAATTCATATCTCTGTAGATGGTTTAGAAGAATCCTTTTACAAGAATAATATGAATGTAACGAACTGCGCTAAAGTATACGTAAAAAGTTCAATATTACATTAATAAAGCATGTAAATTCTGGTCTTAGAAGTTGTTACCCAAAAAAGAACCCAACAACAACAGCTGCTAGGTTTTGGAACAGTTCTTGAAGTGAACTTAAAAAGTATATAAGAATGTCTGTTTATGGGGACCGCCTACCAGAGCTAGAGTGAAGAGGTTTGGGCAGCTCTTAGCATCGGTGTCTTGAGAGTTGATGACGGCGAAGCGATGAATGGAGAAGCGCTGGAATGCAAGGGAGGGGGAAACGGGAAATCCCCTAGAAAACCCGCTGACCAGCAGCATCCTCCAGCACGATTCCGACGTGCGAAAATCCAGGAGCGACCCCGCCGGGAATCGAAGCCGATTAGCCTAGGCAGAAGGTAGGTACGTAGTCTGACCACTACACCACCGCGGCCCCCTACCAGAGTGGTTTTCCGCATCTGAGGCTAAGGCTCTGAACTGCACGGAGTGCAGTGCTCCAGTCGTGCTGTGTGAATTTATCATTTTATTATTGAAAATCCGTAGCACTGTTAAATTCAGGCGCCTATCGATGATTCGCTCGTGTCCAGATTAAGTTGCGGAACGATGATGGAAGGCACCGAAATAATATCTATAGTATGCGTGATATCTCAAACGTACCATTCTCTTCTTGTCTGGGGTATATTTTCTTTTCGTAGGTAAGGGGCTGCGGTTGTGTAGTGGTTATACCGTTCGTCTACCACCTAAGCGAACCGGCTTCGATCCCTGACAGGGTCACTCCCGGATTTCCGCACGTGGGAATCGCACCGAACGATGCCGCTGGTTGGCAAGTTTTATCCGGGATATCCCGTTTCCGCCGCCCTTGCATTCCGGCGCTGCTCCATACTCACCTCACTTCACCCTCATCGGCTCTCAAGACCTCGATGTTAACCGCAGAAATCTCTTCACTCACAATTCAAGCGCCAGGTAGATGGTCTTTATATAATTATCAATACTTTTCAAGTTATATTGCGCTAATGGAATACGTTTACGGATGACACTGTCTGAGGTCTGTAGGAAAGTAATCCCACGAAAACGTAATCGGCTCACGGTAACGTTTTGGCGTCGAGTTCCGCCAGAGCCCGAGTATTCCACAGACGTCCCCACCGTGCGTGCTCAGACGAGTTCGGGGCGGCAAAGCTCCCCCCAGCCGCGCCGTCAGAGGGCAACAGGCAGCGGCGGCGTGAAAAGTCGCCGAATGAAGCCATCACGCGCGCACAGGAATAGCTTTGACCGGTCTTCGCGCGGGGCTCGGTGTTTTAGTCGAGTCACAGTCGGGCCTATCCACCGGCCCCGGCTCTGGTCCGCGGGCATAAAGGCCTCGCTTGTGCGTGCCCAGGCCAGAGCCACGACGGGGCCGGAAGACCCGGAGGGGAATTACTAGCCACGACCCTTCACAACGTCCTAGCCCCACCACGGCACACCATGCCGTGCGCTCAGTCAAGTCAAGTGCTCCGAGCAACCCATCACCCCGACACACGAGTATATATCCAACTAAGGACTTGTGGTGTACACTGAAATTCTTTCAATTATATTACCGTTTGTTATGACAGGTTTCAAATAACTTTCATTAAGTTTAGATGTTAAGGTGTAAAAGTTAAATTATTATTTAAACGTAATACATTTTAAAAGTAGATATTATGGCATTATATTAATGATACTAAAACTTAAAAGCTAAAAGTTTGTATTTTAAAAGTGGACGTAGCTGAAATTTTGCTATTATTAATACGGAAATCAGCGGGGGTGGGTGGGGAATTTATTGAAATGCGGGTGGATGGTAGAGAAGCTGATGCAAGGCAGCGAGAGGGTAGGGAAGAACCAAGACTCCACCATTGTTATTAATTTACCTTTTCAGTTAATTCATATCTGAAAGGGGTTATGTGCGTAGCTTAATAATGAGTCATAATTATATAGAGCACTGCGGTACAAGATGGAGTTTATTGAACATAAGGAATTTACAATAACTATTTACGTAAGTATTGATCGGGGGAGCTTAAATGGAATACCAACATGTTAATGAATTATATTAAGTATTGTTTCCTCACGCCATTACTATTACAGTCTAATTGGAAAGTCCCCACCTGGTTCATTTTTCCGGAGGCTAATTCTAGGAGACGGATAACGACGGCCGGATAATTACGCGTAGATGAAGTCACTCTTTGGGAAAGAACTAAGTGTAAGTTTCCTTGAAGTGTATCCCTCAACAAAACAATAGAACCACTAAGATAAAATGCCCAGAAGCAAACGAGTGATTCGGATAGAGATTTTCAAAACATTTCCCAAAACGAGTATATAAATATATTAACTTACTGACCGCGTTACGTAACGCGGTCGAAACCAACCGATATATTTTGCTGTTGCAGAAGAGGGGGGAACAAATAGCTTAAGGAAAAACTTTATATTTATGCTTAACTTTATTAAAAAATTTCACAAACATCAAATTTTATTATCCCTTGTGACCTGGCACGGAAATCATAAATGTGAGTAAAACGTGTTTAAAGATAATGCTTTTACGAAGATGTACTTTGTTATACCGTTGAGATAAGATATACACTAGAGCGGCCATGGGATATGGAAAAATTTTACCCGTTTTTTATGTTAGTTCTTGGGATGATTCCGAGGAGCGCTAGTGTTCTCGACTGGGAGTTAGCAGGCAGCAGACGAAACAGCAGTCAAAATACTTCGCCACCTGTGCGGTCTTACCAGTTCTGCAGCGGGCAAAAGTAAGTAAATCACCCTGGCCTCAGCTCGCCCACGTGTTCGTTCACGTTCTGCTGAAGGGAGCCGGTCACACGCGAGTTATCAGCTTTTGGTGCAGCTGTGAATACCCAACTCATGATTTACTAGTGGCGACCATGGTACGTGTTTCGTTTCTGTCGTATAATTCTGTATTTGCTGAAATTTGCAGCGCTATCAAACAAATATTTGATTTTATTTACCCCTGCGAAAATTAATTATCATAAATTTATAACGGTCACGGTTTTTAATAGTAATTTATTATTTTTCTTTAGTTTCGGTGTTTAATTACAAATTTGATACTATACAATAATGACATCATTCATAATAGTAGCGTTTTCATTCCGTTTAAGTGAAAGGAAATTTACAGGAAATTATTGATCACTACTCGATAAATATATGTTGGACGCACGAAGTTTTACAATGTGACTCAGTGTTTACAGTTTGGTGTTGTGATCTAATATAAAGGTGACTGTTCGTACAAATAATCAGTACGTTAAATTTGTCGATTCAAGTGTCATTAAGGCTGCGTACGAACCTACGAATGCGCTTATGTATATAAGCTTATTCCCTCGGCTCGATACTTGATATATTCCAACATGCATACTTGTTTGCATCCGTTACATCAACTAGCCAGCTGATAACATTCTGAACAAGCATTTTGACGGAAAGAAAATACTGAATATGTGCTAGAACCTAGGCGAATATATTAAAAATTATCAACTCGTTAGGAGCTTTAGCTGAAAAGCGCATGATAATGAAATTAATGCTATTAATAAATCTTATACGTTTTGTCAAGAGAGAAATGAATAAGTTTTTGATGTATTAAACGCAGTTATCTATAACGTATTATTAAAATTGGTAAAAACTAGACGTTAATTTTATTATAACAGTAATAATAGTATAAATAAAAATTGATTTTCCAATTTCGATATAACTTTTACACTCATCCATGCCTTGCCTTGTAAAAAATCGGCAGTGTTCTCATTGCCCTGCATATTACCTATACATTCGTTACCACGCCCGGTTTATAACAAGTCACGAAGAAAACTGGTTAAGTTTATCCAGGCTCTTCTAGATAATTAAAGGTTAAAGAGTAAACATTGTTAAGAACTTTTCTCATGGGCTTTTTTTTGAAAGTAAATGCCTCCTTACCACACTTTAGAAAAATAAATATTAGGAACAAAATTATGAACTACATATAAATCGCTTTTCAAAATAGTGGCCTGTGGGCTGTAAGGGCGCGAGACGTACACACGTTCGTTTCTCCGTGTACGTGCGTGCGTCATTTCCCGAGACATGTGCAACATTTACGCACTTAGACTAAAGGGGAACGCTGTATGAGTGTGCATCTCATTAAGCAGAAGAACTTATGCATACTGCGGGAATAGGACATTGATAATCACGTACAAGGCCCAACTCTAACAGATGTTGATTTTAAAGCGACAATACAATTGTCGTCTCTGTGAGATACATTTTTACAATAATGACGTGCATTAATGGCTATTGTCTGAAAAGCTGGCAGCTATGTGTGTTTACAGTTACACGAGTGTAACACAGCACACAATTTTAATATTCTACACTGAAACCTCAAACGCATAACAGTGCGAAAAACGTTCACACTGAAGTTATCAGTAATGTTGAACGCATGAAAACTAGACATAACAAAGAAAGTCGCAATATTCTACTTCAGACTACAATACAAAATATAACAACTTCTACACTAAACATCGGTTGAATGTAATGACTCGGTGCCAATCGCTAATATTTAAGCTAAGTTTACAATATATATAACTATGAATTGAGAATTATGCTGTAAGCGCTTATCTGTCGCACGGAAACACGTCTTCTGTATTTGCAGTTTCCAATATGGTTTTAATTCTTAATTCTAGCCAATTTTAACATGCGGCAAGCCTGTTATGTTTACCTTTGTTCCTAACCTAACTTTGTATATCACGATCATATTTAAGCACATCATACTTCAAAGCCGACATTATCTATCAGAGAAGATTATTTTTGTGAACAAATATAATCGTTAACATGTGCACACACACAACGTTTAAATATTATTTATACTTACATTACTGTAAATAACCGTTTCCCGCCAACGACAGCCTCTGCTGTGTTCTGAGTGGTCTTCACCTCACAAGTTTCAATTCAGATATAAAATATAACTATTTCTTTGAACGCCTACGGAAATCCCAAGAACGCACACAACTTGCTAAGTTCCATTGGAAACCAATACATGAGGTAACAAACTTTCGTTTTTTCTGTACACGTCTAAAGCATAATTTAACGCCTAAATTTTCTTTTGTAAACCCAGCTTTACTTCAGACTTCGCAAATTAAAGTGCGCAGGTGTATTTAAACGCAGTCGAATAAAATAATTTATCTGTTCATAGTGTACAGTTGTTACCAAGAAGAACAGAAACTATTTGTAAATATCTTCGCTGTATCAAAATGATTATCTATTCTGGAACGTTTGTCGTCTCCTAGCCTACAAATGGATAATGATAACAATTTACGAACAATATGTTAACATTTTGAACTATTTATGACAGTATGGCATCCTTGTGTGTTAAATTTGTGGCATATTTACAAAATTATTAATTACTTTTCCTAAAAGCATATGCCTCGTGTTTTGTTGAATGANTGTTAAATTTGTGGCATATTTACAAAATTATTAATTACTTTTCCTAAAAGCATATGCCTCGTGTTTTGTTGAATGAATAGATACTTTTTTCGTTAACGACCACTAATTTTGTTTGCACGATTATACTTAACGAACGAAACAAATTTTATAACATGTAAGATCATCTTCATAACGAAGAGTGTTAATTCAAACAGCAAATTTAGTTTAGAATCGTTCATCGTGGGTATTTTCTCCTTTTTACTAGCACTTCCATACCACTTAAAAGTGTTAATTTTAATATGTTAGTAAGATAAGTGTATCATATTTTCAAAACAGTATGTCGTCCGATATTTACAAAACGTTTTATGAAGTTTCCTGTGCCTAAATTCTGCGAAAGGCGTGAGTCGTTTAAGCTGGCACTACACGATACCAAATTTCTGCTACCTTCTATTACACCCATGGGCACAACAGAAGGCATACAGGTTTCTATAGCAGAAGAGAAGAAATAACGCATCAGTTCATACCCACACACATGTTACCTAACGTGCTACAGAAAATTGTAAATGGCAGACAAAACAACTCACTGGA
>NQII01001376.1:0-17914 GCA_002778355.1 Clitarchus hookeri | reverse complement strand
TTTCCCCTGAGAGCTGCATTTATTTAGGTTTCTAAGTTCGAGGAGTATTAATGTGTGGAACATGATATGGGTAACAGCACTGCTTGAGTATGGAAAACAAGGAAATGTATTCACATGTTTACACGACGGAATTTACGCCACCCATTAAAACATTAGCAAATTATTTAAACCGGAAATTTACTTGGGAAGGGGGGAGACTTAATATTTCTATTTTTTAACAAATTACGAAAGCTGTAATATTACAAATTATTAGTTAAAATATTATTTATAATCAATAGGCTAATATACAGATATGGAACCACAGAATGCTATAAACTTCCTTCATGTTCAAGGGTATCACAAATTTCTAATATTAAAATAAAATAAAAGTTGTCATTTTGTTTTAAAATTTTATTTTTTNATAAGCAGAATAATCAATCTTTTGTTATTTCTGTAATTTAACAAGTTTTATCGGTTAGAATGCCAAAAGGGGGCAAAACTATCACAATATTATACTAAAGGCTTTTTTGTGTGCCTGTTGCCATTGCTCACGCTACACAGCTCAAATTATCTACTTTATCAACCAATCTATTTGATTAGCAAACAAACACCGCCAGTCGATTGCACTGCGCTGTTACTTAGGCAACGTGATTCTGGAAATAAACGTTTTCTAACAATAACATAAGATATAAACAGCAATAATGTATCACATCTCATATTTCGTTACACTGCTAAGATTTGAACTCTGAAGCCTCACATTATCTGGCACAGACCCGCGCACGAGATTACCACTGAGCTATACACACAACCTGCAGAATATCCGTGAAAGATAATATATATAGTACCTAACTCCACATTTATCGCGTATTTTATAAAGTTTTGTTGATTGATTTATTATGACCGTGTTAGTAATTTGCAACGCTTCCCGTAACTAACGCGTACCTTAAGTTTCATCTTGTATATACATACGTTTCAATGAACCCGTAATCTTTTCGTAAACGGACATATACGGCTTGAGGTTATTACTCGGGTGCCCGCCATCTTGTCTGTCCCCTGCTTCGTTGTTATAGTAAACATTCAGAACACGTTCTACTGTTGTGGGGTTTGGTCTGGGAGCGACAGAGATGAAGAATAAGTGAGGGAGAGGGTAGATGTAAAATTGGCAACGCTGCCGATTTCCTCACGCAGCCGTCACGAAAATGAACCAGCGCTACGTGGTGTTCATACCAAGAACTACAGATTCTTACCTGTTGGAGTGGTCAGAATCTTTACCCTGAAGAAGTCCACTCTAGATACATTTTTACTCACTCCTTGTACTGATCGTATCCTGTGGTGCACCTTATTAGCCAATATTTTTCCCGCTTTTCTTTTTAACAATGACTGAATATTATGTAGTTGTCAAATATCGACCATAGTTCCTTTGAAAAAAAAAACAGGAACAATGAAGAATTGCCGCCACGTGTCGAAAGATAAGATCATGTGATTTAGGATAAGCTAATCATCGAAGTATCGAAGTATCGAAACACGAGATACGAATATTCTGGTGATCGGACATAAATTAAAATGCACAAGTAGGCCTAATCTTGTATTGCAAACTAGTTCGATTTAATTAATTATATTAAAAGAAAACTTGGAAAATACCAGATGCCTACCACCACAATAGTAGAACAATCTTCAGTATATTAAAGCCAAAGCATATGAATTGTTCTTATTTTTTCTGAAACTGATTTAAGTATGGAAAAAGGGCAAAAAATCTTATAACTATTGACCTGTTGAATTAAGTCAGAAATATTTAAACGTCTCGGTAACAATTTGGCAACATATAAAATATAAAGATTACTAATGCAAACATAAAAATTCCTCGTATTTTACACTTTGGATGTGTACTTTAACACGAACTTCTTAAGCATTGTAGAAAAAATTGCAAATCTTGTTCAAGCCACATCAATTTACTACTTGAATAAATACGGCGTGGGCCTACGTGNATTGTAGAAAAAATTGCAAATCTTGTTCAAGCCACATCAATTTACTACTTGAATAAATACGGCGTGGGCCTACGTGGTTATTTACAAAATTGGAAGTATTCCAAAATACGTTAACATGAAATGCTGAACATATTATTTGCAAAATTTTCTTACTATAAGGCCAATTAATTAATGCAGGCATTTCCGATTAACAACGTCGTTACGCAGCATAATTGTACAATTATCACGATTATAGTAATTTAAATACATAATCTGAGTAAATAACTATCATAAATAATAACTAAAAGTAAACTCACCCCTCAAATCTTTGCGAAACTTCAAACTTGCCACCATAACATGCGTGCATGAACACCTAAGGAAGTATAATTTTGCACAAAACATTTCAGGCATCCATCCAACAAGAGCACCGATTTGAATCCGCAACACGCAGCTGGTATGCAAAAGCAGCACCTCGCTTAATGGGATGCTAGGTTATATACACTGAAGGGCCAAAAAGAAAAACTGGTAAAGGCGAGCGTATGCAAATAACAGAAGTATGGAACCAATCAGAGTAACGCAATGCGGTCGGCAGCTACATCGATTACTGCTGCTACAGTGGTAGACTATCAATATTTAAGTAGGTTTAAACGTGGTGTTATAGTCGGCGCACGAGAGATGGGACATAGCATCTCCGAGGTAGCGATAACATCTGGATGTTCGCGTACGATCATTTAACGAGTGAACCACACAAAATACCAGGCCAAGCCAGTATAAATAATATTCACTATTTTAGAGAGATTCTTGGCCCAACACAAGGTATAGTACTGTCCAAATGAGAAGAGAATGTGCAGGAACAATAAACACATAGGGCGAGTTCACATTCCTCTGAAAACGGGCAATGTGTCGTTCAATCGCCGTCTGTCATCGCTNGCAATAAACACATAGGGCGAGTTCACATTCCTCTGAAAACGGGCAATGTGTCGTTCAATCGCCGTCTGTCATCGCTAGAGCAAGGACGCTTGTTCAACCCCTGCGGATGTATATCGACCAGAGCAAAGGCATCGATCAGCGGCGTGCGGGGAGTAACCATCGAAAACGACACGGAAATATTTTCAGCTCAGTCATTGCAACTGCAGCTGTCCTCCGCACCTTCACTCCCCACAGTTACCGCCACACACCGCCCCTTCGGCACTTCTTCCAACCTTCGAACCATGCGAGGAGAATCTTCTCCCTGTGATCGTTTCCGTATGCTCGTGGCACCGTTGTGCGGCACACAAATAACTATCGAACGCTTGAAAGAGTCAACAATATGCGCCGTTGTGGTCTACAAGAGTGGAGGAGGACACAGCGCTCTCACAACATCCAAAAATACTTGTCGCTCTGGCTCGAAAACCAAAACACATGCTTTGCAAATACAATCATAAACATTTATATTCCTTTTAACGGCATAATTTAATTCGCGAATGGGTGATACATAGATTACTTTAGTAAAGTACCTAAATTACGGAAAAACACAGCACATACCCATGCCCCACGAAAGTATTCGAAATCTAATAAAGCCATAATAAAGCGTCACGGTATTTCAGCGTAAGTGGTTATGCGAACATGATTGTACACGAAAAAAAATTGCATCATACACTTCAGAAATCGCTGCGATTTGGTAAAAGACCAACAATGGCACTTGATTAACTTTGATGCTGAAACAAAAAGCAAAATCAAAANAATCGCTGCGATTTGGTAAAAGACCAACAATGGCACTTGATTAACTTTGATGCTGAAACAAAAAGCAAAATCAAAACTCCTTCTTTCGATTAAGTACTGGACGTCGAGGGGTTAGTTACTAATTCAATGTGTAATTTTTTTACAGTGCTTCTATCAGTTAAGAACAAATGAATCGCCGTATGAAATGCTGGGCAAATTTTCCAAGCGANAATTTTTTTACAGTGCTTCTATCAGTTAAGAACAAATGAATCGCCGTATGAAATGCTGGGCAAATTTTCCAAGCGAAATTATATACGGAATACTGTAGTTGAGTAAACCGCCGACGTGAATGCTTGCTCCTCCAAGGCACCTCAGCTATCAANGATTATATACGGAATACTGTAGTTGAGTAAACCGCCGACGTGAATGCTTGCTCCTCCAAGGCACCTCAGCTATCAATATTGCTTTCCGGGACGGCTTTCAGCTCGTCTGCGACATGTGTCCATGCACGTGAAAAGAAATGTAAATGTTCCCCATTCGGCGGACAAAGCGAACGAGAGGAGGTTTTAACGTGGTTCATTTCATTGGCCCGCTGGGGGAGCAGGTACGAGGAGCCCAGATCGATGAGTTTCATTACCCCCTGCTGGCCGCTAACCTATTCGATATCGCCAGAAGAGGAGAGCGGGGGGAGAGTGAATGGGGAGCGGGGAGATAGGTGGACACAGTGCTAGCAGGCGGAGGGTGGGGGAAGGGGGTTAAGGGGTGGTGGATATCGTCCGAAGGGCCCGGAGTGTGCTCAGATGGACGCTGCCACTCCACTCCGGTATATTGCTCTTTCCAGGAGCTCTGGCACTAGAGAAACCAACCCCAGCCTCCCGATCACTAAAGGGTGTTTGGGGGGGGGGAGAAGTTCAAGTGCCGTGGGACCCTTCGAGCACCCATTCGCCCTCACACGCACACACAGATATGCACCCCGCAACACGCATTAGCTAACCGGCCTCGAGACACACTCCGAAAATAGAGAAGGGGATGGAAAAAAATGTTGGTACTCCCACGTTTGCCCTCCCGCCAGACGTACCCACCCTCTGATAAACCTCGAACGAACACACGGGAAAGTTTTATCTCCGCGTTTGTTGCGCTCATAAATGTTTCAGCTATCGTCGATAAACTATTTACTTCACCGCTCTTTCTTTTTTTGTTCGTACTGCAGCTCCTTTAAGTCCTAAAGGGATGACAACACCATAGGTGTTTCTTTGCTAGTGTTTTGGGTAACTTGGCTACTGCATATGTTTTTCTCCCACGTAAATACAAACCATAAATAATGAAATAAGCAATATTCTTTTGTTTACATTTTCGCAGACCTAAAACACAACGAACTGTAAGGGACATATTAGTGAGAGAGTAAGTGAGTGAGTGAAGTTATTCGGGTGGCTCTTAACATCGAGGTCTTGAGAGCCGATGAGGATGTAGCGAGGTGAGTATGGAGCAGCGCCGGAATGCAAGAGCGTGGGAAATGGGAGATCCCCGAGTAAACCCACCGACCAACGGCATCGTCCGGCACGATTCCTACGTGCGAAAATCCGGGGGCGAAACCCCCGGGAATAGAACCATGTTAGCCTTGGCGGGAGGCAAGTACTCTAACCACTAAACCACCGCGGCTCCACGAGACAATTGAAAAAGCTCTTTACTGCTACCTTGACCACATTCCGTTCCTGACCGATGTGGTTTTGCCCGGTTACTGAGTTCTTATTACATCGCGACTGAACATGCATTGGTCTACCTGTGTCGTTTTAAAATACATACAAATATTATTTATTTTCATGGCAACCATTAATTTAAAAAACGTTTATTAGACTCTTGGGGCCTTAATGCACTCAAAGAGCAGTAACAAAAAAATTAATGCAGTTTTTATCATAACTTATTCCATGTCTGATAAGCCGTACAAATGATTTACAGTGTCGTCCCTAGAGATGTAACGATAAAATGAGCGCATATGTAATTACTACCTAAAAAGAAAAGAAAAAAAAACAGCTTTTCTTAGACAGGTAATTTTTAATTCCATAATTAAATCTAGACATTTTAAACTGGGAAAGGTCTCATTCAAGCTACGGCGTTTTATAATAAAAATGTAATTTTTTTATAAAAATTAGGTCTCAGGCTGGTTTTCTAGGAAAATCTTCCAGAACGTTCAGTAATGGAGTCATAATGTTAAGTTACAATACTTCGATCTTCATTGCAAAAATTCGGCATTTATAATTTATCCGTATTCACTAAACAAGGTTAGCTGCTCACGGATTCTACTAATCTTATTTTAATTTGGCTTAGAGCAAACAGCTGACTTTCGTGGCGTAGTTAAATTCAATCTCGCTTGCAACGCGAGGTGTACTAGGTTAGAATTCTGGATAAGGCAAAGTGTGCGTGCGTATGCCAGTATCCTTTTTGTTAAAATTATGGGTCATTTTTGGGTTAATGTGTGAAACCATTAACCGAAAAATTAAAAAAGATATTAGATTGACAAAGAATTGTTTTTGATGATATATTCAGTTAGCTTTAACAACAGATCATTCTTGCAATGGGTCTGCGAGTCCACCAGTTTTGACTAGGTACTCTATTTTGCTGCACNAGCTTTAACAACAGATCATTCTTGCAATGGGTCTGCGAGTCCACCAGTTTTGACTAGGTACTCTATTTTGCTGCACTTTAGCTATGACTGACGAGATAGCACCGAGCGATAGCGTCCTTGCATTGAGAGCATCACCTGAATGGCTGTGTACAAAGGGTGGGGTTAATGGCAGTGAGCTATTAGGCCAGCCTTCTCAGGTTGGGCTAATTACCGCAAATGGACTGGCGTCGCCCGCGAACGCTCGTGGGAGCGAGCGGTCGAATCAGTAANTCTCAGGTTGGGCTAATTACCGCAAATGGACTGGCGTCGCCCGCGAACGCTCGTGGGAGCGAGCGGTCGAATCAGTAATGGTTCGGGACCCAGAATCGGTGTGACTCAGAATTTGGGCGGAAACATCGCTACCCAAAGTGATGGTGGCTCATTATAATCTGGATGTCCCGTCGCCATAACTTAGCGTCGTATATAAACCATAGTATTCAACGCACACGGACGAAGGTAAACGATATTGCGGAAACTGTTGATGAAGGAAAATCCTATTATTTTGTTTTAATCAAAGTACACATAAAATGTGTGTCATCCACAAATTAACTAAATTTTCAAGAAATTTTGTAAGTAATATAATACATTAAACACTTGTATCGAAAAAGTTAAATTTAAATATTTTAAATGCTTCCCTAAGTTGCATAACCCTATAGTAACGTTGCTCGCACTTTATTTCACGGATATAAATAATGGCCAGATATTAACACTAAGACCCGGGCCAGACTGGCGTTTTGTCGCGGCGTTTCTGTCGTGGCGTCAGAGTCGTGAAAGTGCGTTGCGTTGATTTCAATTGGAGCGGCCAGACTGGCGTTTATGTCGCGGCAAAAACGCTCGCCCCGCATTCTGAAGGAGGTGGTCAGACTGGCTGGCATCTTCTCAAGACCGCCGGACGTGGTCAGTAGCGTTCCGTCAGTCTGCCTGGTGCAGCTGGAGATGAGGCTTGTGAGTTGCGACAAGGTTCGATACGGAGATCTTTACATAAGAAATATCGCACAGAGAAGTGTTGTGGAGTGTGAAAAACCCGCCGTACGCGAACATGTCTTTGAAGGCAAAACCGTGGCTTGAAGTTGCCGCTAAAACTGTCGAGGACTGGGGAGGCATGGACTACAATGCAAAGAACACGAAAGACAAGCCATCAATTAACATGCACGATACAACAGTTTTCGTGCTATGTGTAGACCTAATATGTGCAGTCCTGCATTGTGGTCTAAGTTGGTTAATACACATCCTTTGTGTNATGCACGATACAACAGTTTTCGTGCTATGTGTAGACCTAATATGTGCAGTCCTGCATTGTGGTCTAAGTTGGTTAATTCACATCCTTTGTAGATGCCAATAAATGTATATCTGAAATTATAATAACGTATAGAGCCGGAACGATTGTCCCAGATATGTGCATATCAACGTTGCAGACAAGACACTTAACACAAATTTTTCTTGTCCAAAATACATTTATACAGCATCACAATTGATTGAATTTTCGTAATAATAAAGTAATATACCACAAAGCATGCCATTATAGACATTACTACCTTTTACATACATGCCAGAATGTATTTTACAACACCGCGTATCTTATAACATATCATACTGCTACGGAACACACCCCACCGGACACAGAAAATAATCACCAAAAATGTCCCTAATGTTTGCACGCTTTGCCGTGCCCCTTGTTCCACAATCCGGAATGTCCTCCATTTCACACGTCAGAGACTCCTCATGTTTAAAACCGTCCCTCATTCTCACAGAATTATTTAGTATACAAGTCGCTTGCACTATAGTATCCACTACCTCAGGTTGAAAATTAATGGCTCCAAGTAAGCCCTCCATTTGTTTGAAAGAATGCCACAAGCAAATTCCAAGAACCTTCGAGCTCTCGTTAGTCTATATTTAAATACACGTTAGCTTTTGGTGAGTTTTCTCTTTGCGAAAGGTCGCATTACGTGCGTTTCCATGCGAAAGGTCGCATTACGTGCGTTTCCATGCGAAAGGTCGCATTACGTGCGTTTCCATACGAAACGCTTCATCATGAATGCAATGGTGTCCAGTTTTCGTTATGTGGAAGAGGTTTGCGGCAGGGAATATTTAAAGAGCCTGACTCAAGTTTTCCAAATAGCACTGATTGTTTGAAAATATTATAATGTGATGACCTGCCATAACTCCCGATGTCAACGGCAACGAAGCAATAGTTTGCATCAACTAGTCTTAAAAGTACCATGGAGAAAAAGGTTTTTGTGGTTGTAGAACTCAGATCCAGAGCCATTAGGTTTCCCAATTCTGATGTGCTTCCCATCTACAGCACCTAAGCAGATTGCAAAGTTCGATCGCTTCTCAAACTCCGAGCAAATCCTCACCCAGTATTACAATGTTGGCTCGGGCATGAATTCACTTCGTAACGATGACCAAACCAAATTACCATACAGGTCTCCTTTATGGTTTAGTACTTGATCCCATCCTGAACTCAAATGCCAGCGACCTAAACGTACTTCCAGTTGCAAGCAACCTGTAAAAATGTTTTTGTTATAAACTACTTAATTGGTGTCAACTAATTTCAACCAATGTATTATTTAATATAAATTATACCAATAATATAGAAATTCTAAATATAATGAAAAAAAATTAAATTGCTTAAATATGTCTTTCCTAAAAATTACGTTATGGGTTGGGTCACCGCGTCAACTGCTGCTGTTGGACAAGAGTAGGGGTAAAGTTTAGCCTACTTTGAGGAATACAATATATGTCCCTAGAAATTATAAAATTGTTAGAGAAAAACAAAACCGTTAGCAAACACTCAAACTCTCTTTTCTTACGAAAGTCACCGGAACAATTTGAGAGCATATATTAAATTTTTTATACGTGTACTACAGTACGAATCTGGAGCACTGAATGGTTTAGGTTAGGAATTCACAATCTCGTGTATACAATTTGATTTCTCTGGTTACAGCACATTTTAAAAACGATTTATTTATGATGTCTTCCAGACAAACATCTACAGAATAAATGGAAGTCCTTGAGAGATGCGTTCACCAGAGAAGTCCGAATACAAAAAGAGCCCAGAGGATGTGGACGGCAGGAGATGAAGCGCTATGTTTATTTCGCCAACCTACTTTTTTGATTGGATACAATTGGCGAAAGAGAGTAAGTTTTGAAAGTATCTCTAGAAGTATTCATCAAACGAAATGATTTGATAAACACATAATGCTGTAATCCTTAAATATAGTATTGGTTTGGGGCTTGAAACTGTTCCAACAAATTTTNAGGAATTCACAATCTCGTGTATACAATTTGATTTCTCTGGTTACAGCACATTTTAAAAACGATTTATTTATGATGTGTTCCAGTCAAACATCTACAGAATAAATGGAAGTCCTTGAGAGATGCGTTCACCGGAGAAGTCCGAATACAAAAACAGCCCAGAGGATGTGGACGGCAGGAGATGAAGCGCTATGTTTATTTCGCCAACCTACTTTTTCGATTGGATACAATTGGCGAAAGAGAGTAAGTTTTGAAAGTATCTCTAGAAGTATTCATCAAACGAAATTATTTGATAAACACATAATGCTGTAATCCTTAAATATAGTATTGGTTTGGGGCTTGAAACTGTTCCAACAAATTTTNTATTTGATAAACACATAATGCTGTAATCCTTAAATATAGTATTGGTTTGGGGCTTGAAACTGTTCCAACAAATTTTCAGAACACTGTTATTCCCGCCATCCATATTATAACATCACGATTCAAACGTTGCTGTATGTGAGTATTTATTTCTATAAAACGACGTGCGTGCATTATGTTTCCGTAACACACACTTACATGGAAGCAGATGGCACTGTTGGCGGCGAAGAATCCGACATTGATGACAATGCACTGACACCCGGCGCTGGGGGGGACGAGACGTAACAGCTGCTCCTTAACCGAGGATAATCCACCGGATAAGCATACGTCATCCTCCCTTCGTCNGGGGGGACGAGACGTAACAGCTGCTCCTTAACCGAGGATAATCCACCGGATAAGCATACGTCATCCTCCCTTCGTCAGAACGAAGACAGGAAGACAAACTTTGAAGGCACAGCTATGGCACACAAGGCAAGCAATAGACGGCTGGAAGGCGACGATGAACGTACGTTCCAGCTTTCACTTGTGCCAATGNTATGGCACACAAGGCAAGCAATAGACGGCTGGAAGGCGACGATGAACGTACGTTCCAGCTTTCACTTGTGCCAATGTTTAAAAAACTAAGTGACTGATCCAAAGTTTGGGGCCTGTACGAAAATTATGGAAACAATGCAACAAGCTGTTCAGCAAGAGTCTTCTTCTCCTTCTCATCCTCTTCCTCCTCTTTGGCGACCCGAATGTTATCCAACAATGCAGTACCAACCATCGCAAGTTTTTCACAAACAATTCCATTCTGCCAATACTCCAGCACCATCCCGCCTGGAGGTATGTACTAATTCCTACCACTTTCGCACAGCACCACAACATGTATACATTCAATCTGATAGCGAACCCAGTGTGTTCAGCGTTATCGAAAGCCTTTAAATGAATATCACTAAAATAGATTTTATGAAACATGTATGAAAATAAACATCCATATATTGTATATTGCATATTAATAAAAACTATTTTGTGTTAACAAACTTGTATGAAACATTTTTTTNTAAACATCCATATATTGTATATTGCATATTAATAAAAACTATTTTGTGTTAACAAACTTGTATGAAACATTTTTTTATCGTTGATATTTTTACACCCCGCGCATGTAACTTGAGTTTACAGTTTGTCAACCGCACATAGATTCTGGTCGTTATATTTTTTATATGCAACACATCTAAGATCATTAAAACTGTACCTTAATGTCACAGAGAGACACGTTNTAAACATCCATATATTGTATATTGCATATTAATAAAAACTATTTTGTGTTAACAAACTTGTATGAAACATTTTTTTTTTCGTTGATATTTTTACACCCCGCGCATGTAACTTGAGTTTACAGTTTGTCAACCGCATATAGATTGNTTTTTATCGTTGATATTTTTACACCCCGCGCATGTAACTTGAGTTTACAGTTTGTCAACCGCACATAGATTCTGGTCGTTATATTTTTTATATGCAACACATCTAAGATCATTAAAACTGTACCTTAATGTCACAGAGAGACACGTTCTTCCACGCAGATAGTATTATTGAGCGCTGTTATTTTCTTCTCGATCCCTGCTTTTACTTCGCGCGAAAGCTCGTTCGTCGAAACTTTGATCACTCATTCTGAAATACTCAAAGAATGTGTTAGGGTAGTTCCGAAGTTGGTGGAACAATCAATGTATGGAGCTGACCGAGATGTACACCAAATTTTCTGAATTTCTTTCCCTTCAAATTCCGAGATACAGCCAAAGCAAGCAATAGGTCATCACACATCGAAGACATGGCTCCTAATGAAACTCAAACTATGTAGCGACGGTTTTATCGCCTGTGTAGCCACCCTCCCTGCGACTCAAAACACCGCGACAGAAACGCCAGTCTGGCCGGGGCCTTTACAAAAGCCAACTGCTTAGCGTAAATTTTTTTTTATAGGATAATGATAAACATGTTTGCACATGTGCATAAGTTTCAAATTGTACGTATATTTTTATAGGATACGTAGAAAATAATAATACAAAAATGTACGTACCTTATGGCCAAAATACGAAGTTGTAATCCCGACACAGCTTTAAACTCATTGTCGTGAATCTTCAACTAACTCCCGTTGATTCTTAAGGCCCTACAGTATATTTTACCACCAATATCCCCAACCACTTAAGAAAACGGAATGAAGTTGCCTGCCTTTATGGCAGCCGCCCTCCTAGGTATTCAAATACGTTTCAGCGTGTTTGAAAAGAAAAAAAAAAAAACAAGCGTTTTTTTGGCGAAACTATTAAACGTGATCCCAATAGGCTTACCTATGAAAATAAAACACTTTTCAGATGATAGAATGGTACTTTATAGACATCACGCACATATGAAATACAACTGGCATGCTTTCCAGCATAGTCGAAAGAGGCCTTTTTCATCTCAGACTACACTATCTCAAAACATACGAACCGTATACATGCGAANCTCCAGCATAGTCGAAAGAGGCCTTTTTCATCTCAGACTACACTATCTCAAAACATACGAACCGTATACATGCGAAACGATACACGTGCATTGGACTTTGCTGCAAAGTCGCATCCAATAAAATTATAGAGTCGCCGCTTAAATTCCTGAAGTTCTACGATCACGACGAAAAGTGGCTTGCGCATAGAGGCGAGGCCACTTTCCATGCGCCATTCGGTGTCGACCGTACTGCTTCGTCGATTTTTGTCTAGATCACACAAGCGTTATCCTCATCAGGTGACCGTCCTAAAAGATAGTCATCTGGTTCATATCCCGCCTCAGAAAANAGATCACACAAGCGTTATCCTCATCAGGTGACCGTCCTAAAAGATAGTCATCTGGTTCATATCCCGCCTCAGAAAATAGCTAATACGTAATAATGATCATCATTACCAGCAGCAACTCACATGGTTTTATAAAATTGCGATTTATGTGTTCACTGTAAAGTTTATAAAACATTGTTTAGCCGTATGCACACAAGCTTGTTTGCCACTAACGACACAAACCTTCTGGCTTAAGAAAGTGCAAATTATGCTTAAATAAATAACTTGACATTTTATCTACATCGATCGATCGACTAGTAAATATAACACATATGATAACACGTATTTCATACTTATCACTATATAGCTGAACTAAGATGTGCCAGGAAAAATTAAATTCTCAAGAAACTTTTCAACCTTAGATTAATTGAAGACTTATGTCAACTCTCTACACATTAACTCTACACTAAATCATAATTAATTTAAATCTCAACAAGAAAAGGTTTTTCTTATTCCTGAACTACTTGCAAGCCGGAAGCCGACGGCGATATCCGCGTATTTGCATATTTATATTGGGAACTATCTGCTTTAAAAAATTTTGCACGTCAGTGGAGCAAAGTCTTGTCCTAATCACGCCACCCCCTTCCTCAACCCTTCTTCCCCAGTGCCTGTTCCTTTTTCCTCCTTTTCCTTCTACGGGAATGAGAATGGGAGTAAAAAAAAAGGTTGCTTGGACAAGGAGCCGAGATCGGACTAGCTTGAGTGCTTTCGCGCAAGTAATGGCACTCTCTCCTTCTCACTCGGCAGCCATTATGAACTCTACTGCTCACCACCAAAAACTATTTCTTTTCCATTTCAACTCCCTCCTCCCCACCCTCCTTTATCAACCTCCCTCGCCCTGAGATACCACCCCTGCCCACACTTCTCCCGAACCCCGGGGCGCCAGCCGCCCCGATTTAAACCACCCTTCTGGGAGGGAAAGGTTCGCAAATGAAACCACTGTGTGAAGACAAATGAAATTGGATTGCTTTGCTGCTGGATTCGCTCGTCATTTCTGCATAAGACAGGGGCGAAGAGAAAATAAAGCACAGCGCGAATTATTTTACAAGAGGTCTTGAGCGTGTAGAGAGAAACACTAGACCTACGTATATAGTTGCAAGACAAATAAACATTATTAAACTTATGTTTTTTCTTGTTTTTTAATTGACAATTAAAACTTTTAAAATAAATGCTAGTTTCTTCAAAGAATAAAAAAAATTGTTCGTTACTATATAATTGCAGAATTTCCTAATTATTTGTTAAGATTTATTGTGGCAATTACATTACATTTTAATTCTGGCAATGAGAGTTAATTTTATATGTAGGATAATCACGTTTCGAATTATTGTGCCGATTACAATTTTTACGCTCACCTAGAACCTCGCACAGCGGAGTTAACCAACTCAAGTCAAGGGAAATTTTGCGCCGATTGATAATAAAAAAAATAATGATCTTAATTGTATAACTGTATATAACACCGCTCACCTTGTGTAATTTGCGTTTGATGTTTCCATCATACGAAAATATGATTAATGTAAAGAAAAACATACTTTTAATTATTTTTTTAAGTACTCAGATGAAATAATACAAGCTATTTACAAAATAAATAACTAAGAAGCTAAATAGCATATTTTTACAATCACGTAAGGGTCGCTTTAGCGACTTATTTTAGAAATATTAAATATAGTAACAGAAAATATTTTTTTTGTCCATTCAAATAAAAAAACGTTCCTTTTTAAATTGTAAATTATTTTATTTCTGCAAGTGAGATTTTTTTTACATTATGTTTGCTACCCGAAAACGTATAAATGTAATTAAGGTATGTTATTGTCCAAAAACCACGGAAATAAATGTTTTACGTCAGCCTTGCAGTTGTGCAAAGTGAAATTCTTTAATTCTACGTTTACTCTGGCAAACTACTGCCCCTAAATTAACTCATATGGTAATTTCACTTCGAGACTTGTTTTATAAGTTATTTCGTAGGGGGATGAGAGATATAACTAACATCTGATCGTTTCCTTGTATTTTCATGAGGGACAGACATTTTAACAGAAAGTCGATTCCACGAAACTTAGAACGCACACGTTCGATTACTTGGTGTAGCTCCCAGTTTGTGTTAACATACATTAAATATTTCTGGTTTATCGACGCTATTTAATACAGAACTCAGTTGCGACAAAGCTTAAAAAGCACTGTTTCTTTTCATTTTCTTATTTTCCAAATACACAATCAACATTAGATCTGAAATCTTTATATTCCTTAAAATAATCTTTAAGAATAAACTTGAATTATCAGAGTGAGTGAAGAGATTTTTGTGTATCTTAACAGCGAGGTCTTGAGAGCCGATGAGGGTGATTGAGGTGAGTATAGAGCAGCGCTGGAATGAAAGGGAGGGGGAAACGGGAAATCCCCGAGAAAACCCACTGACCAGTGGCATTGTCTGGCACGATTCCCACATGCGAAAATCCTGGAGTGGCCCAGCCGGGAATTGAGCCCGGTTCGCCTTGGTGGTAGACGAGCAGACTAACCGCTTAACCACCGCGGCCCCCTTGAATTATCGGAGTTTGTCTGTTATTGCATAACATAAAACTGTACTCCAGGTGTAGTTATTGGCCATATCTGGATATCAGGCATCAAACGTCCTCTGTATGAACACATAAGCTATTCCGACTGTAACCCTTGATGTTAATGAAATGGTTACGTGTCAATTGCATTATCTCTTACCTTGCTGAAAGTCCTGGATAAGAAGGTCGAAAATAAAAGCGTTGTCACTGTCAATTTCGAAGCCAGCTACACATTTTGCAGTTTTGTTTTTGCTCTTTAAATTATTTTCTCAGGGAACGATAACCTATTCGATTACACATAATGGAATTAATGCATGGCAAGTAATGCATCGCGTGTCCACTTGCTGTTTCAGAGAGCATGAAGTGTAAATCTAAAAATTTAATTCTAATTGTTAGGTTTCGTCACGAATGCTTACTTCCGGAAACTGCGAATCTATTCATGACAAAAAACACAAAAAATAATATTGGTGGCCTCGAGTACACGCAACAAGACATTCGCAGAAGTCAGAATCATGAATATTAACCAAAACTTATGTTTACTATGAAGGCGTGTTTTTAGCAATAGTAATTTACAGGTGACAATCAAACCACTTTTCTTTTAGTTTCTTATATTAACTAATACGTACTTATTCGATACGAGAGAAGAAATAACTGTTTTTAAAATGGAATTAGTGTAGTGTTTCGACACGTTTGTAATTTTATTTTTACTATGTCCAACAGGATGTGCAAAAATTGTTATAAATAAGACATCGCAGCCAACTAGGAGATCGTTTGTTATTTCCGTATGTAAAAACCTACAAAGTTCGTGCAAATATTTTTAATGTGTGTTGTTGAATGCTAGAAATATTTGCAAAAACAGATAATTGCACAACAAAGCAAAGGGAGTGTAGTAAAAAAGTAAATAAAAACCAAATTTTTACATGAGTTACGTGTGTGCAACCACTGATTTAAATTTGGTCACGATTCAAGCAAGAGCAAAACATACATGGCCGAAATAATTCATTTTGATTATCGTAAATAATTTTAAATTAATATAAAGACCTTCTAAAATGCAAAAGTCCTTCGTGACATCTCTGCTAGCATGGCAGGTGACTGCTGATTAAAAGGCCTATGAGCGAACCGCACGTNGCAAAAGTCCTTCGTGACATCTCTGCTAGCATGGCAGGTGACTGCTGATTAAAAGGCCTATGAGCGAACCGCACGTCGTGATAATACAGCATTTCTATATCCCGGAAAGCGGTAGTTTTCTTAACCCTGCTTTACAAGACGATGTTGGAACTTTCCGGTAGTTTCGAAGCGGTGTTATTTAAGACTGAGAAATATTCCAAACAATATTTAAAGAGGCTGTCGTAACTTCAATTTCAAAGACTATACACAAAAATTTGATGCGACGAAACGAAAACCAAGTTCTAACACCCTTGACTTCCGAATCAATTCAAGTGTCACCTAATTTAGTTGTACTGTGTTTGACGATGTCTGGTCCTTAAATTGAAGTAAAACGGCACGCACCGTAAAATAGCGAATAGTTTATGAGTTTACAGCGTGAAATAGCGCCCATTAAAGAGGAATGAAAGAGACTATCACGATCACGTTTCGTCGTTAAGTACCGAGATAGCCATAGCTGAAGCAGTATATTTCTCTATTGTCCCGAACATCTCCGGCTATCTAATGGCAGCCACGTGGGTATATCGATGAGATCTGCCCTGCCAGGAAATTTAAAACGCTCCTTTCGTGGCACTAATGCGGCATAAAGACTTACGGAAAGAAATAGTTCCGTCGCAGGGACAGGGGACGAGTCTTCGGAAACGAGTGCTTACACAAAGCGAAAGGTTTTTAAGGAGCGTAGTTGTATTTCACGGGACTCTTCTCCCCACTGGGCTTGTCGACTCTTTATCAACACTCCGTATCGCCGGCTACTATTTCTCTCGAGTCCACAGCTGGCAGTAGAATTTCTCCACGTATGATAAATCTCCCGAGGTGTACCTACCCGCAAACCACGGCTCCTAGCCATCTAGCGCGGCCACGACGAATCCGACGCACATTCATTACAACTTATTTACACCGCAGGTAATAATTCCCACCTCCCCGACAAATGCTCGAGAGTTCGTGGTCGGCCGAAAACGTTGGTGGCTTCCGGTCACGGAAGTATTCGGCTTGATANTGGTGGCTTCCGGTCACGGAAGTATTCGGCTTGATAGCCTCGCGGAGAACTAGGCAGCTATTCTTCACATCGGCAGCAAATTTTTTAAATTTCAAAATACTTTTTTAAAGCACGCTCCTACCTAAGGCGTAAACATGGGTTCCATGCGATTTATTTTCTCCGTTATTGCAGAAATGCGATCACGCGAAACTCTTTAAGTGGTTAAGACAGTTGTTTCAACGTGATATTTATAAATTAAATTTGAGGTAGAAAATATTTGAGATCTTACGAGAAAGCAGAGAAAAACTATATTCTTGATGGTATGGCATAAAAATGACAGCACGGCGAACAACTTCACACAAGTGCGTGTCCTGCGCCTATGCGGAATGAAAGTAAACCACTGGACTTGTATTCGGAGGGACCTGCGTTCTGTCGTATCGCGAGCAGATGGCAGAGTTACTCCG
>NQII01001375.1:462901-505513 GCA_002778355.1 Clitarchus hookeri | reverse complement strand
GGGGGGGGGGGGGGATATCAGCGTTGATACACATTATCTTCATTGCTGTAGTGGATAAACTGTGTTAGTTGGATTAAATGTAGTCAAGAGTTATTTCATTAATGAACCTCATAGTAAACATAATGAATCACCGCAATTTCTTCCCTTTTTACATAAAAAAATATTAGTTTGTTTAAAGATTGATTTGCATGTACCGTATTATGTGACTTGCAATATTTGTGTACTATGTTTATGTTTGTATAAAGTGACTTGTGGTAGGCCCTATCTGTGAACTATGTTTTGGTTTGTTTTTATTAAGTAACTTGCAGAAAGTGTGCTATGTATTAGTCTGTTTGTGTGAGGTGACTTGTAGTTTATGTATACAATGTTCCCGTTTGTTTGTATTAGGTGAATTGCAGTATTAGTGCATAATGCATTGGTTTGTTTGTATTGGGTGACTTGCAGTATTTGTCTACTATGTTTTGACTTATTTCATGGGAGCTGGATTAGGGAAATATTGTACTTAGCTCTTGAAGTATTATTAACTTACCAGTATTCGACACATTTTTAGTTAGTGTAGGTAGGTAGGTAGGTAGGTAGTGGCGCTTGACATAATGATGACAGTTATGTTATTAGAAAGAGGAGTATGCAAGAAATCAACTCAGCGTACAGTTTATTTGGGTAAACAAGTATATCTTGTATGCTTTTATGACAAACTTACATTATTAAAACCTAAAAATTAAAGTTAATAAAAAATAACTTGGTAACTACAATGAAGTACTTTCAGTAAACTGTATATATGAGATTCAATAAAATATACTTCATAGAAAAATCGTAAAATTTCTTTCCCTTAGGTGAAATGAACTATCGATTATTGTAAAAACGCCACAAATGCGTTCCTAAAACAACATTGTACTTGCATAGCAAAATGTATGTCTTATTTGTATAACATACTCTATATACATGTATTCAATGGCTGTGCACGTGTATAATGGTTACAATAAATACAATACCAATAGTTTAAACACACATATGCGAATTTGAAAAATGCCCCCCGCGAAAGAAATATAACTGAGAAGTTTGAAAAATTGTTTTCATCCAAATATACTACGATGTGACAGTGTATAATTAAATACTATAACGCCTGCAAAAAAAAAAAAAAAAAAAAAGGTATGTTCGTTGCAATTGATTAATCTTACAGAACAGATCCAATTACGGTACTCCGGGTGTCAATACTTACATATTCGAATGATTGCTTTCATATTAATAATTGGAGGGAAGATGCTGGTCAATTGTTACGGGAAAGAACGCTTTATAAAGTGAACTTTATTTTATTGCGCATTAATAATAGAATACGAATAGGCCAACGAATTTCAACATCCCTGTCAAGTAAAGTGGTTTTGTTGCATTAATAAAGGTTTTATTTGCATACATTGAATTAATCGATAAGAGACCCAGAAATTTCGCGTAATCATTTCAGCCAAGCTGAATTTCAATCACTTTTAATATATTTACGATTGTAATCGGAAGATATTTTTTCTGACACGCCCTCGACAGTTCTGATCTAATAACAAACCAGCGATAAAACCTCGGCCGAATCATGTATTACCAGGTCTGTAAACTAAGCTGCATATTACACTAATCAATTCAATGTGTCATGTAAATTATTGCCAAAACAGAATGATACGCAGAAAGTAAGATATGACTCGCGCGAAGTAACCGACAGTGCCCACGCGTAGCGAACAGGTGTCTGAAACGCGAGGCATAGCCTGACGGAACTTCCCTCCCTGTGGACTGTGCGAGGACAGTTGACGTGCTGGAGTCATCGCAGTCGCTGGGGGAGGGGTACAGTCCACAAATACAGGCTTACCGTATACACAGAGGGGGCGAGGGAGTGTCCCAACCCCCGTGGCTGACCTTTGGGAGGGGGAAAGGAATACTTTGGGAATACTGCTCCTCCTTCCACCTCTCCGAGCCAACAGTGCCTATACTCCAATATCTGGCGACTAAGACCGGGCCTTAAGGCTCAGCTTCACCTGTTATGCAGAAAAAAAATTTTTTCGTGTCATAATTTGAGTTTTAGAGGTATGATTGGAAATGTTTGATTATTGAAAATGTATTAATTGTTTAATACTTTTGTATCTAATTTTCACTGTGTGTTGTTTCCTGCTTGGTAAAAAGGCAGGAACTTATTGATAAGAATGTAAGTTTTCTATAATTGTACATTGTTAATAATTACCCTTAATCCGAAATTATGACACGAAAACGAAACATTTCTACCAAAAGGGCGAAGCAGAGTCTTAATGAGAGAGATCTGTCCCGTTCTGTCTCCTTTACAGGCAGAGTGTTTGTACATGAAATGTTATTCACGAATATTGTTTTAACTGTATAAAACATACAGATTCTTACATTTCCGGCTGGTATGAATCTGGCGTTACTTTCGATGCGTGAATGAAGGATGAAAATATGCTTGCTCAAAGTGATACGACGATTTGAATTTAAGGCGCGTGGTGTACCATTCAGCTAGTATTGTCCGGGATTCGTCACCCAACGACAAAGTAGTATTTATTTTATTTGGTTCATTAACGTCCCCGCTTTTATGCCGGTACGCTAATCAGAAGGCTAATTACAAACTGAAAAAAAAAACACATAAACCAGAAAAAACTAAAAACGACACACGTGCTTGGTTTAGCCGGCATTAAAATGTTGACATTTGCATGAAAATATGCATAAATTAAAAATTTCTATAGTTCGTACCACAATAAAATTTTTTTTATTATGCAATAAATTTAGAAAACAACTTGATTCTCTGGAATACCCATGAAGTGCCCTCCTCCTAGTCGTTTTTACTTCGCTGTTGTGTATTTAAAATCCACGTTATAATACATAACAATTAAACCTATTGGCAACTTATCTACGAAAAGAAAATATTTTTTTCTACTACTGCACTTTACACATTTCGGAGCCCTCCGACATAGATAAGTAATAGGCGAATGCTGTTGTTGACAAAATTTTAGCCGGATACATTATAAATAAGGATATAAGATTATATTTAACTTCCTTAATGAATGCGCACGAAAGTAACGGCAGTATTGCTGCTTGAAGCCTCGTAGCGGCACATAGAATGATGAAAACACTACAAAGCACATCACATGGCGCTTCTCAACGTGTGCGCTGCAGCAAACTAGCGGGAACATTATTAAAATATTTACACTCAGGCGAAATTGATACTAAGAACATAAAAATTATAATACAATGTCTTAGTTATTAATTAAAATAATTGGCCTTACTAGTTCCCGCACAGTTACTACCTCGAAAGTTAGTGTGCTGCGAGGACTACCTAGTATATTATAAATTTAAAAAAGTATCAATAGGCTGTTTGCGGTTCACTTACCTCTTTTAAAGTCCTTTTTAAGATAAACATTTCCGCCAATTTTGTATCCTTCCGCTACATGTAAAATAAACATTGTCATAGACTTACATTAGTATTCGTGCATCGTTCGAGTGAAAGTGTGAAATTTTTAAGAACGCAAATATAATATTAATTATGCCGTTTCTTACGATAATGAGAATAACACAAACAAAATCAAGTTAAAGTAAATTATAGTTTTCACAAATTAAAACATTACACTCTAAATACTACGTACTTAAAGACATATAATTTCTATTTGTTCTATAGCTGTCAACTTCACTTACAGAATACTTTTCCATTACTTGAATTTATATTATAAGCTTTATGATATAAGCTACGTAAGAGCCAACTAATGCCACCTTCGGCACTTATCGACTCGCACTCATACGAACAAACCTCCCTTTCGGCGGGACCCTTACCAACCATCTCTTCACTGGAGGCCTCCCACTTGTGAGCGCGCGAAATCTCGACTGCAGGGTAAGGTCGAAGGCGTCCTGCCAACGGGGCCTTTCCCCCCGAGTCTTGAAAGCACTCTTCCCTGACGTGAGGAGCACCTCCACAGCCACTCGTCGTCGACAGCCAAGTGGCGTAAGCCCGGAGCTCGTCAAGAACTCGCTGCACCGCCGGACCTCGGGGCTGTGACGTGCCTAACGCTCAACACGCGGCGAACAGTACAGCCAACCTCTACAATTGTTTCAGAATAATCTAGCTCTTCTGAAATAAACCCGCGAACAAAAATATCCCTATCCATAAACGCGTAAATATTAACACACAAACACTGACTTTAAGAACTTCATTTAACATTGCGGCGAGTTAAAAATAAGTTTTACATTTTAAGGTCTCGTGTTTTTAAGTTGTTAATCTTTGAAGTTTGTATATTTTTTTATTCACACGCTTCTCAGAAATAATATGCATAGCCACTGAAAATTGAGTAACACGTGGCTAAACGCCATTCGGCCGATTGCAAAGTTACTTTTTTCATTAGGGGTGGGTGATAAGGGGAGGAAGAAATACATTTTTGCGAAAAAGAAGAAAAAAACAGGCAGGGCTTTCCATACTGCTCATTTTGCAGAAAATCTATTTATTACTACCGTACTTGAACCTTTTNAAGCCCGGAGCTCGTCAAGAACTCGCTGCACCGCCGGACCTCGGGGCTGTGACGTGCCTAACGCTCAACACGCGGCCAACCTCTACAATTGTTTCACAATAATCTAGCTCTTCTGAAATAAACCCGCGGAACAAAAATATCCCTATCCATAAACGCGTAAATATTAACACACAAACACTGACTTTAAGAACTTCATTTAACATTGCGGCGAGTTAAAAATAAGTTTTACATTTTAAGGTCTCGTGTTTTTAAGTTGTTAATCTTTGAAGTTTGTATATTTTTTTATCCACACGCTTCTCAGAAATAATATGCATAGCCACTGAAAATTGAGTAACACGTGGCTAAACGCCATTCGGCCGATTGCAAAGTTACTTTTTTCATTAGGGGTAGGTGATAAGGGGAGGAAGAAATACATTTTTGCGAAAAAGAAGAAAAAAAACAGGCAGGGCTTTCCATACTGCTCATTTTGCAGAAAATCTATTTATTACTACCGTACTTGAACCTTTTANAAAAAAACAGGCAGGGCTTTCCATACTGCTCATTTTGCAGAAAATCTATTTATTACTACCGTACTTGAACCTTTTATTTATTGTTTCTTTGCTCAGGTTACATTAACGTACATGCAAATGAGACGCGATTGTTCTGCACATCAAATTGCTGTCTATGCCGGCCCATAAAAAAATATACGTGATCAGGAATGATAACGTATTTGAAGAAATATGACATACAATTACTTGCACCATCTTGAGTTTGAACGCGTACAAATTCGAGTGCGAACCAGTGAAAAGTGCTACATTGTAATCACTAGTATCTCGTCGATTTTTTAACGTTAACAGGATATTGCTCGTTTAACTATTTTGCATTCGAAAGGTCACGAGTCCGATTTCGGCCGACAGCACAGGGGGAGTAGTAGGTTTTCAGTTGATTACACTGCTTGGGGCCCGCGACTGCCAACGCATTCTTCAAATTCAAAATCGATAGTGTCTTGTTATGGTGAAATTTTTTTTTTCTGTGTACAGCATTTCAGTTTTACAGTGGACGTATCTCCGATGCATGTAAGTACGCAATACGACCGTGCGTGACAGACGGTTTGTAGTGCTGGGCGCGTAATAAAAAGGAAAGAAGATCAGATCTGCATGCCGCGTCAATGAAAACGCCGTCGCGGTCTGTTGGTAACGGAAACAAAGACATCCGGACGGTGACTAAATCAGCAAGCTCTGTTGACAAAATCAGGGGAATACTTGGCAGAAATAAGATAATCTCCTGTGCCGGAGAGTGGTAAAGTGGGCTGCAGCAGGAAGAAGAGCCAAGTACAACGACAGTTATACACTGTTCACGATTACTTTAAAACTTTTAAAGTCATCCTTTGAAAAATGTCACTATCCCTATCTGCATATTATTTAACGGACAAACTGACTGCCATGCAGCAAGTAAAGTTGTTAACGACAGAAGGATAGTAGTTCCATGTCTTAGAATTTAATTTAAATTACTGGGTCAACATTTGAGAACACTGCAATGATTAATTTTGCTATAAGTATTCCAACGCATGTAAATGGAATGAGCAAATCTGAAAATGTGTAATTAACTTAATACTTTCATAGTTTTGCTAGACCAGCGCATGGAAAAAGTGATCAGGTCCTTGGCAATGTTCATTTTACATATGGTGGAAGGATACAAACTGTGCACACAAGTAGATCTTCATCAGGACTTTTAAAAGTGCTCAGTTTACCGTGTATGGCAATTTAAAAAATTGGCGGCTGATGTGGCAGAACTTATTCCCGCTCTCCACAGAAAACGCGCAATGTTGGACCACAAAAACTTAATAATACAGACGTTAAACATCAACTTATACCACAAACTCCAGCTGCACGCGCCAGCAAAATGGCGTCACTGGCCAGAGAAAAGTTGGAACACAGTTCGTCAATCAGCGCCGTGGAGCCCACTCCCCAGCAGGCAGTCAAGCCAATAGGAAACCTTTCGCAGGCTGCAGTAGCCAATCAGACACACGGGCCCGTTCTCAGAGCATCGCGCCGCCAATCGGAGAATGGATGCGCCCACATCAAAGTAACCGCCACGCGATCTCGTCACTGTGTACTGACATGCTCTATGGTGGATCGTTGTGTCGCAGAATTTGAATAGAGATAACGAGTGAGCGAGACAGAATATTACTATTCTTCCACTGTTTCGGAAATGAAAAAAAAATAACTGCCCAGTGTCTTTCTTCCTTTAGTCACAACATAAATAAAGCTAAGTATTAAATTTTAAAGCCCCTCGTGAATGTGTAGCAGGCATTGAAACACGTTACCACAACGAAGGTCGCCCATACATCAGCGCAATGGCTACCATTACCGTTCGTAACCACAAGCGCTGCATTAGCAGCAACGACGCCACGCGAGCGAACCGGTAACACTAGCCGCTAATGAATAACACATTAGCGGGGCGAGCGACGCAGCCTATAAACGTCTGCCTCTCGCGCGCGCGTAAAGGACCCGGCAGAGAGAGGAGAGGCAGTTAATAGAGACACTAACCTCGCTCTCGACCCCTCGTCATTAAATCACAAATATCCCCCGGCCCTCGTTTGAAGCCCTGTTGAAACTCCCAAAGTCTCGTTGCAGCAAGGAGCCTTTCCACCCCTCCCGCCACTTCGCCAGACCGTCCATCGCGCCAGACGCCCTCCAAGACTCCTCGAGACAATGAACTGCTCCCGGCACAGGAAATGAATTCCAAAACCTTCCCCCGGGGCGATGTCTTATTCCTATCTGCCCCTATGGCCTCATTATTCCGATGGCAAGATACGGCACTTCCACCCCCCTCAAGCAACGGATTAAACTAACGGCACTCGCGAAATGGAAAATATTCGACGCTACTTGTTAAAATCTACTTTGTGCTTCGCCCCCACCCCCGGCCCAAACTGCAGGAGAAAACGAGCAATACTCCGTGTAACTTCCGCTGAAGACGGCCCAATAAAACAACAAATAAGAGCGCCATGTTAACATGCGCTCGAAGGATTCGCGTCTAATGACGCGGAAATGGAAACGCGAGGAGAGACGAATATTTTGATGCAGGGTACTCGTCGTCATTAAAACCGGCTTACATTCNGGGGGGACTTGTGGCGTATCTTATACACGAATCAGAAGAACAACTTGCGTTACCTCTCGTTAATTCCATCATTATTATCCTGCTGTGTCTGCGACTGTTCGCATGCACGTCCGCAACATATCATTATGTACCTCATGTTTAATCTACTGGAAAAAGCTTATTGTATTGTCTACCTATGCCGTTAAGCTTTCAATAGAGTGGAGAGATTTGGTGCTGCTCTTAACAGCGAGGTCTTGAGAGCCGATGAGGGTGAAGCGAGGTCAATATGGAGCAGCGTCGGAATGCAAAGGCGGGGGAAACGGTAGAACCCCGAGACCAGCAGCATCGTCAGGAACGATGGCCCACAAATCCGGGAACAACCCCGCCGGGAATCGAACCCGGTTCGCCTAGGTGGGAGGCGAGTATTCTAGCCACTACACCACTGCGGCCCCATTTCTATTGGGAAAATATTTCTTCGAAATACTTGCAAACGTCAGTTTTGAAAAGGAAAAACGCTGAGGTGTATGTAAACTTGTACCTGTTATTGTATCACACAAATTTTGAAACGTTTGCAGGAATTCAGCGCCTAAATTGTGATTGGTATCACTTGTAGTGATCGTAACAATGCTGATTTGGTTTGGGTGGCTCAATATTTGTGACCTAAAATGTGAAAAACAAACTGGCACTAGACATATAATTTGCGTGTCGCATTTTACGCGGTCTCCTATAGTCAATTCACTTAGCTTGCACACTTTACGCATAGCCTTTTTTTTCACTCCGTGTAAGACATGTTTATTTATAGCCTATGCCAAATAAACAATACATCAGAAGCGCCACTTAACGCATGTACGTGCATGTTATCGTATAGGCGTGAACATGTGCGTGTCCATGTGTGCGCAAGAACGTATGGAGGAGATGGGTGTGGGCGGTTTAATAAGGTCGAACACCTCGCAGGTAGCATATAAGCTCTCTTCGTTGTAACCTTTCTACCTGACACCCAACATTCGCACGTAGTTGAGAATAAAATAATGCCTTATAAACGTGAACGTACAAATTAAGTGCATGTTGGTGAAGATAGCAATTTTAAGTCAATCTTATTGAGGTGGTATAAATTTCGTTCGAAACCTTTTACTGTAGCTGCAACAAAGCTCTGAAACCTCGCAATTCGTTTCCGTAAAATAATTCTCGCATATACAAATTTTTATGTGAAACTATAAATAACCGCGTAAACTAGGTACATATGACTTATTAAAATTTTAATTTAAAAAGGTTTACGTGATTGAATAATACGTAAAAGCATTCCCGGGTGGGTGCATAACACTTTTTTTTTTTTTGGTTGTAAATATGAACAAGGGCTTGAAGATGAATTAACACGTCCACTTATTTCAGATAAATATTTGGGGCTCCGCTTACGTAAAAAAACTGACCTAAACTTGCACCTAAAAATTGCACACATCGATTGCTTGCTCGGGATGTCGAGGTCCGAAAGAACTGTTTTAAATCAGACTGCATTTCTTTTCATTGCTCAAGCACCCGTATTGTATTCACGTAAAAATTTGAAATTTGGGAACGGAGATCGACAAGACTATTAAAGAATGTCCCAGGAGAAAATATCATCCCAAGTGGTGAAAGGTGAGGTAATTTTAAGCAAAAAATTTATAAACATAAGAGTCCTATCCCAAACAGTTTCCTGGTTTCCTGTGCACCTGTACACTCGTGGACATCATCTGCATATCATGGTATACGCGTCTTTTGTTTTTGGGTACATGGTTGAAGACTTCAGTTTTAGAGACGGGGATTCACAGGGCCAGTGTTAGTTAACGTAGCACGACCCCACTTCTCCCCCCAACGACCTATAAAAACTGGGGGAGGTTCTATTTCAAGCGTCGCAGTGCCTTGCTCCCAGACACCCCTCAGCGGCGCGGGACGTCTATTATCAGAACATTGCGCCACTAATTCCTGCTCAAATTCGGGACCGCTCGCCATCTCTACGCCACTATCCCTCGCTGCACAGTCGGTCACGTGGACATCTGTCGGGTCCATTGCGACATATCAAAAGTGTAATACAACCAAAGAAAAAAATGTTAATAACTAGTTTATTTCATTTTATACATACCTATAAACAGTTCAGAGTATTGCCTGGTATAGATTGTTCACGATTATTTAAGCACTTTTGAAATCAACTTTTGCAAAATGTCACTGCCCCTAACTGGATATATTTTAATGGCCACACTGACTGGCAAGCGCCCATTAAAGTTGGTAACGACTAAGGGATAGTAGTTCCATGTATTATCGTTGAATTAATAGTGTTAGACATTTGAAAATCCTGTAGTAATCTGTTTTGGCTTTGTGTTTATTTTAATGCACATAGATGGAAGAATCATTACATTAGTAACGTATTTCCTTTCCAAATAATTTCATAATTTCACTTTACTGACGCATGAATAAAGTGCTGAGGTCCATGGTACGTTAATGTTACATATGGTGGAAGAATACACAATGCGCGTACAAAAAGATCTTAATCAGGGATTTAAAAAGTGATCAGTTTACCGTGAACAGCCTTTAAGCAGTGAGAGCAACAAAATACATCTACTCAAGACCTCCTAGTTAAGGTAGGCGACGGCGTGAAAGTATTCTGTTGTAAACTCACATAAAGCTTAAGTCCCATACAAAAAAGTCTCTAATCGAAGCCTTAGCCCCGAGCTACATTCAATAGAGCCATTAAAACACGTGCCCCGGCGCAAATGCTAATATAAATGGGCTGGCAGAATAATCACGTGGTCCTTATGCCAGGAAAATCCGTACGCGGTAGAATATTGTGGCTCTCTGCTTCTTTCTTCACAAATCTTCTAAATGACAGCAGTATCGTACCTCGGTAGAACTGCAATTACCACGAGAAAATTCACGCAGACGAAGATAAAAAAAACAGCTAAAATAGCGATAAGAGAAACGGATGTTAAGTATGTTAAAGAATTATGAATGTTGAAGAACATTCACTACACGGAATACTCCCAGAATCGGGACACATTCCATCGAAAACTTGTCCCATACCTGTCATAATCGGTTCACAGACTAAGATATAATATGTGGCCCTAACCCGGAAGTAATAATTTTTCACGACGTGACATCGGCACGTGGTTATAACAGTCTGCAGCAGTCGATTCTGTTGGTAATAGTTAGCTAAGCAATTTTGAAATTCGTGCCTTCTTTCTTATTTTGGTAAAATGTGTATGTTTTTGCCACAAGTAAGAACTAAGGGTACCCCGCGTGGGTGAAGATGCGTTACGTGTCCGAAGCAGGAAGATTGGAAATTAAATGCGACTCTGATAAACGATTTCGATATCTCGACGCCTCTAAGCACATCATCTTAACTGGCGTGTAACCCTTCCACCGACAGTGCACCTGTGTGTGAATTTCTGACACGGCACTTATTTAAAGGCGTAATTATAAATATAAAGGCGTACTGTACGTTTCCACAATTATAAAAAAATAATGTACCGGATATTTATTCCCAAAACATTTCCACAATTATAAAAAAATAATGTACCGGATATTTATTCCCAAAACATTTTGGCCAAAAATAATACAATTAAGATAGAAATCTTAAAACGGACACTTGTACTAACATGTGTAACATTTATTGGTGGTATTTGTAAGTATGCGCCACTCAAAATTTCAAAGTAGTTTTCTTCTAATTTATTCCAACTGCTCTTCAACAGACTGTAAGTCAAGTCTGTTTCTAATATAGGCACAAAAATAACCATCTTCCCATCTATCCTGCCGTCATCGGTAAAGCGTTGCAGGGAACCCAAAGAAGGAGTCAAGAGATAATCAACGATAACTCCATGCACGTCAAGGGTCCTAATTTAAGAGTAAAGATATTTTACTAGCCAACTTGTAATCGGCTTGTTTTGAGGCAGTTTTCGAGTGCTGATTCAATTTCTTAAATACGTATTAAAAAAAACACATCTTCAACGAAAGAAAAAATAAACTGTACTCACTTGCAAAGCAACTGCCAAAATGGACATGAGTGCAATGATGTCTCACCTGAAACAAAAAACAACACAAACTAATTATAATACTGTTACGATATAATTCCATATATAAAAATTGTTCTGATATAACTAGATGTTGACAACTTAAATCTAATACGGAATTTAAGATATGTTTAGGCTATTATGGGTGTCAATAGTTTTTTTTTAAAGAAAAGAGGTGATATTCAAGCTCAATCACAACCAGTGACAATCCTGATAGTAAATTAATTACTTAATGTTTTGAAATTGCATTAGAATATATAATTATTTAGGGTGGTTCACCTAACATGGACACCCCAAATATTTCCGGAACGGTTGCACATCACGAAATGCTGTTTTCGCTAAATGAAAATACGCACGGGGACAAGTAATTTGCCGCAAACTCACTATTTGTAACACGTGTATGGACAGAAATAATTAAACCACGTATGGTTATTCCTCTAGTAACATACATTTATTTCAACGGCATCTAAAAATATGTGCAAATAGGAATTCAGTGATAAATCATGTGCAATGGAAAGTCACACAGAAACGCAAATAAATAAAGTGAAAATATGATTAAGTTAAGTGGGCCGGTAGCATGAGGCAGTGGACCTGTGGTCACAGCTGTAGGCAAGCAACACGCGCCGTGACTCATCCTGGCGGGACCGCTTCCTTATAGCAGAGTAGCACCTACCTTAAGGGGCACGTAATTCGATATTTGACAAAGGAGAGCACCGCAGCGGAGGGAAGACGGGCAATGTGAGTGCAAGTCTGATATCAGACTTTACATTATATTCAGATTCCAACGTAATTCAGGAGATTTGTTTCCTAGCCATTAACTGTACTGAGTGGCGAGTGCGTACAGATGCACAACAAAAATATAACAAACCAACCTAAGGAGAAATGCAATCGCATCCACGTGCATAGTACAAAAGAGCACATCTATGGTTGAAACGCTTCACATAATGTCTTTTCACAGCATGTGCTCGATGTGTTTACCATCGACAGCAATACACATCTGTAAACGCACATGCAGCGAGCGACGAGCGGCCTGAAGTGTTTCTGACGTAACGTCTCTGCAAGCTGCCACAATGCGTTCCTGCATGTCTTCTGGCGTCGTAGGAACCGTGTTGTCTTTCAGTGTTCCCCACAGGAAAAAATCTAGAAGTGTGTGGTAGGGGGAGCTAGCTGGCCATCTTACACAACCACCACGCCCTAACCACCGGTTAGGAAACGTTTCATTGAACACTTTCCTCGCCATCAAGAAAAATGCGCAGGACAACCATCATGCTGAAACCACATATCGCGACGTATGTTGAGCGTCATGTCTTTCAAAAGTGCCAGTAGGGTCTCTGAGGAAATGGGCGTACGTACAGCCGGTCATTGCTCTTTGAATGAAGTATGACCCAATGACGTAGTCTTCAACGATTCCACACCACACGTTCACTTTCCACTGTCGCTGGTGCTCCACGTGCCGCACCCAACGCGGATTCTCCGTCGCCGAGTAGTGCATATTTCGTAAATCTGCGCGCCCATGGTTTGTGAATGTCGCTTCATCGGTAAATAGTATGTTATTCAGAAAATTGCTGTCATCCCTTGCAGACATCAGAACAAACCTATAAAACGGAACACGCTGCTGGAAATCACCTTCATGTAATGCTGATGAAGAGCCACGTTATATGGATGGAATTCCTGTTGGCGCAGTATCCGTAACACACTTGTTTTAATTATTCTTACGAACCTGGACGGTTCTCGCCTACCCGTATGGGGATTTGCATCGACACGTGCCAACACATCGTGTTGATGCGTCTCACCCGTAGCAGTCTTTCGTAGCACTCTTTTTGAGGAATTCCACACCTCGTGACAGGATACGTGTGAAAATTCTTCGTATCGTTTGCCGTGAGATGGGCGCCCGATTAGGATACCTTTCACCATACATTTGGACGGCTTGCTGGACATTTCTTCCACACTCACCGTAAATAAGTAGAGCGTCCAATGTTTCCTCATTCGTGAATTTCATTGCGTACGTACAGCCACACACTGCAATACCCTTACAATAACAGTTTAAGGGGACTGGTTCTGCGCTGCTATTAGGAAGCGGTCCCGCCAGGATGAGTCACGGCGCGTGTTGCTTGCTTTCAGCTGTGGGTACAGGTTCACGGCCCCATTCTACCGGCACGCCTAACTTAATCATATTTGCGCATTATTTATTTGCGTTTCTGTGTTACTTTCTATTGTATATGCTATATCACTGAATTCCTCTTTGCACGCACTTTCAGATGCCGTTGAAATAAATGTATGTTTTTCGTGGAGAAAAATTATATGTGGTTTAATTATTTCTGTCCATACACGTGTTACGAATAGTGACTTTGCGGCAAATTACTTGCCCCCATACGTACTTTCATTTAGCGAAAACCGCATTTCGTGATCTGGAACCGTTCCGGAAATTTTGGGGGTGTCCACGTTAGGCAGACCTCCATGTATATTACTTATACTAAAATGCTGTAGGTTTAGAATTAAAATTCCTTTTAATTCGAATACCCCATAAAGTGATGGAAATTCTTATAGAAAGAGATTTAAAATTAAACAATTATTACTATTAATAATGTGTACTTTATTAAAATAAATAAGTGATAATGATTTGTTAGAAAAGTATAGCGGATAAGGCATACACACACACAGCAGGAAAACAGATTAAATCCAGATTAAATCCAGTCAAAAAGGCGTTTTCTAACAGTTATTTACGATTGCATTACATTGGGAACGGGTAGAGCATTATTTGTAAAATAATTTTCATCCACTAATAACTTTTATTTGCACTTAAAAATCTATTAAACAAGAAAATGTGATAATACAAGACTAGCTCCGTAGTTTAAGAGGGATCCACTTGGAACAATTTGGTAACTCACTCTGTGTCAGAAAGTGGAAAATGCTAGAGGTCGGCGACTTACTGGCCGAGCCTTCTCGCACCACGAGCGTAACGCCTCAGCCGTGAATGACCGTTGACATTTCTCATATGCTATGACATTTACGGCCTAAAAACTAGCCCGCCAACTCGTTTTAGCAAAAAAAAAAAAAACCGGTGGTATGTTAAAAGAATGTTGATATGCCGTAGTTTGGTGATACTGTCGCGTAAATAGCCACCACTATAAAGTGCACCACTGGCCATAATCACTTAGTTAGTGGGTGAATGGTCAGACTTCAGCTGAAAAGGCACGTGTGAAATACGTAATACGCGAATAAAGATAGCTGTCATTATGACACCATACAAATTGATTGTCAGAAATATATGTAGTACCGATAAGAAGGGCAGATTTAATTACCATTTTACAGAGTAATCCTGAACTCCACGTAAAAACCCTGTGACTACTCAACTCCCACCAAGGCAAACCGGATTTAGTTCCCGCACTGAAAAAAACTGTTTTTTGGTAACCAACATATTTTTATTGGTGGCCACAAACTTCTGTTGTCAATATGGACATCACAAAATATTTTACAGTATCAACAACATTTTTTTTGTCATTGCAGTATTTAGTGGCACCTACAAAATGACGTTTGTCGTCACCAACAATTAGAAACTGAAATAAACCTCGCCAGGAGCGGGACTCGAACCCTGGGCCTCTCACACGTAATCTCAGTGTGTTAACGTTGCGCCACCTTGCTCGACGTTAACACACTGTCTGGAGTTTGCAAATATCGTAAGTCTAACATGTGACACACGACAAAGCCTGCAAAATGTACCTCGTGGAAAGTTAATTTACCGGAATCATTTACAAGTAACATTTACTTATTAATAAGAAAGGGTTGATATAAACAATGTTCTTAAGAATATCCCTCATGAATTAGTTCGTAACCTGATGCAAAGAAACTAACACGGACAAATATGGCGTCGTGGCCAGAGAGAAGGTAGCCACTTCGAAAATGCCAGCCAGAGCGCACGCGCAGAATATAATGGATGTAGTTTTACAGTCGCAGCAAAATTATATTACTGTGGATGACATTAATGCTATTGCTGCCAACTAAATTATTTGGTGGCAGCCAATAAATACATTGTTAATAAACAAATATGTAAGTGAGCACTAAATAGCATTGGTACTTGTCAATCTACGTGTTATTGGACACCACAAACTGTTTTTTACCAGCAACAAAATTTCGCGTTGGAAAGCATCAACCAAACAGTTTTTGTAGCCACTAACAAATATTTTCTTTCAGTGCGGTGGAGTCGCTCCCGGATTTTCGCACGTGGAAATCGTGCCGGACGTTGTCGCGCGGGTTTTCTCAGGTATATCCCGTTCCCTCCACCTTTTAATTCCGGCTCTGCTTCATTCTCACCTCGCTTCACCCTCATCGGCTCTCAAGACCTCGATGTTAAGAGCCGCCCAGATCTCTCTACTCCACAAACTTCGTGAAATAACTCGTTGTGGGAAATGGAGTACAAATATAGAGCCACCCACACACCCTTACAAACTGAGAGTTTCAATTAGTTACCTGAATTAATCTCAAGACTAAGTGACATGAAACATAAAATTCCAGAATGTATCTAACCTGAACTGATAGCAGACATCTACGCAAGAACATTTGTCGGGTTATAACACCACCCATCATTAGGAAATACGAGGGTGCCATGATATTACCTCCGTGGGTTTTTATCGATTGTAATGACGTAATCATCATGTGTACATTCAAGGAACACAAAAAGCTGCTTTGGTGGAACGCTCGCACGCGAACGTTCGTCGAGAAAACATGCAACGTGTGGAAGAGTATCGTAGGTTGCCTACCGGTACGCAGCCTAATGGCGAGTAGTGTCAAATCAGGCTAACACTAATTCGCGAATATGACGCATTCTCTGATATTTTTCAAATAACTAATTTTAATACCCAATGATTAAAAGCGTGTCTCTGTCTTAATAATCACGTTAGGTTTTAAGCTCGTATTGTTTTCCACCCTGTTTTATATAGTTAATAATCTCACGAAGTTTGAACTACCTAGAGTTCAGGATAACCTTAGTATACTGCAAAAAATTATGGATTTGGGTGTAGTAACGATAGTACTAATACAAATTCACTTTTATTCTACTTTGCTGTTTGTGTTGATTTTTAGGACGGTTGTTAGGTTATGAAATTAATACTTTAATGTTTAACGTGTAAACTACACTTTACTTCTTGTCACTCATTGTAGGTCATACTGGATAAAAACTTGTGACGATACGGCTGAAAGTACCTACATCACTAGAGAAATGTGATAATGTACGGCTGGACGTGCCAACCATAACTAGAGAGAGGTACTACACTTCAACCCTTAAATAAGAAGGAAGAAGTTAAGTGCAAATCGTGCAACGTCCTAATAATGATATACATATACAGCGCACATATTAAAATATAAATCTTTCTTTTCAAATTTGGAATTTGGTATTAATAGTGAATTTAAAAATAAAAGTTTGAACATTTCATGCTTTTAACGCATAGATTATTGTTGACTCAANCCCCCCCCCCCAAATATAAATCCACTGAATCACTGAGATTACAGTTATTATGAAACTTTGTCTCGGTTTTTTTTTCTGGGAATTGAGAGGGAAATAAGGTATAGTCTATTCGCGGTTTCTTCACACTTTTGGAATCAAACCTTTGTAAAATCACACCATGTATGACGTGATTGGTTGTTTCCTGAATATGCCACGTATCAAAAGTGTTCTTAACATAAAAGTATCTTATTTTTGGTTAAACTCGACATTTTGTCTGTAAATCTCAATATCTCATTTATAATAGATATGAACAAAACTATAGAGAAAATGTGTGTGTTGGTAATGCCTAGTAAGGAACAGTTCTTATGCAAAATGTGATTAAACTGAGTGCGCAGGAATGCGGTGCGTTTTTCCGTTGGTGTAGTTCTCTAGACTTAGTCGAGCTTCGTTAAGGTGAGGCGGAGGTGAGGTGAAGGAATCGCAGGGCTTCAGGAAAGTTGGAAGTAACCGTGAATGGACTAGATCCTTCGCGAGCGGGCGGGCCGCCTCGTTGAGCGGCCTGCGAGAGGCGGCCTGCGACGTCATCGAGCCGTCGTCAGAAGCAGAGACGAGAGACGCGGTGCGTCGGCGGCGGTGCAGAGGAAACGCAATCGTCGCGAACGTGTTGCGCGGCTGCGGTTCATTCCAGCAGCGAGCGAGCCTCCCTCGTGGGTGATATCGCGTGTCATAACCGGACGGAAGTGAGAGCGCATTTCCTGGCCCGTGTTTACCAACACAACAGCACTTCAACAAAGAGGCGCACCCCCCTCCCCCCTCCACCATCGGGCACTTGTTCATACAAACAGCAGCTCTACACAAGTCAGCTGGTGGCTTCCAGCGGCTGCCTCCCCGACAGCCAGAGGATTGCTCCAGTATCGTCCCGGAATACCCTCGGAATATCCTGCCGCGTTTCAAACCAGCGTCCTTGTTGCTCAACAAATGTTTTACCGCTCATTCACGTCTGAACGGACACTTTTTTTTTTTAAATCCCACTTCTTCCCCAGTTCTGTAACCTTCCGCAAAAGGTTGAGGGTCGGAAATATCACGAAATAATTTACGGACAAGCTGGACTTCAAACACGTATAGATCTTAATTTCTTTTTAATTGGATTGCAATTTGTTAAACACGCACTGGAAGAGTTTGAGCCTATAAGTAGCACGCAAGAATAACGAGACCGAATCCCGCGCTACCTTGTCTGGGGCTGAACTCGAGCAACAGGCAATCAACAACAGAGTCTCGAGTACACAAAGTATTGTGGCGTCTATATTGTTACCGAATGAATCCACGAAATTTCTGGGTCTCTAGTAATAGGTATTCATTTGGTCATCCACCGACCTTTTGAAATTGTAAGAGATGGAAAAACTCCAAACGTTAAAGCCAATCCTTACTATAATGAAGAATTCTAAGATATTATTATAGTTACTAACTATTTACACATTTAATTTTTCTCCCTAAAATTTAAGACATACAAAAAAATTACTCACTCGCTGATAACATCCCCGAGGGGTAAGTGAAGGCTATTTTCTAGGACAATGTGCAGTCAGAGATGAAGTATTTTTTTAAAAAAAGAATTGTCTAAATATTTAAGATAGGCAGAACGGCCAAAAAACCTCCAAAATACTAAAATTCTATCCTCTTACTGAAAAACATACGAAAGTCTTTTACTTATGGTGACGAGTTATTATGTTATTATCATGCTACCGGAACAACTGGGGATATTTACAAGAATACGAAGTTATTCCCTTAGAATTTTACACTAATAGGTATAAGGGGAATGGTTTATAGAGGCAAACCCCCCTCTACGAGAAAAAAAAAATGCATGAAAATTGGGGGCGAATAGGAGACACCATTTTCTTGTCGGAGTACGCTTTGGAAGAGATAAAGCAGTACACATACACAAATTATTAAGGAACCTTTATTTAGTAAACAATAAAAATATTCGTAACTCACAGTTGAGAACAAAACACGAAGATTCGTGCGCAGTACACTATAGTACCTTCTGTGAGTCAACATAGTCCGACCAGCTGTTGTTGCGAAAAGCAACATGGGAAACAATTTCTAGCCGAGCAACGCGTAATTCCTGCGATACATATCGTGGTGTGCACGTCATAGTTAAATGTACCCTCTAACAGAACTATTTTACGTGCCCAAGGCCTAGAAGCGCGGAAGCGCTAAGGAAGTTTCAGGTACGCGCATCACATGCCTCATAGCCTCTATGCGCAATACACTAAAGTGTAGTACAATCGTCTCGTCGGCAAAAACATCTGTAAGACTTTGAGCGGTGACCATGTCACATTAAGGCGCGATCATGAAGACAAATGTGTGTTGTAGATTATATATAGATATACACATGTATGTTTATATAACAGAAGTTTTCACATATTAAAATTATAGTGAAAAGACTTGTCTCAGTCATTTTCACCATTAAAAAAAAAAAAATACACATTGGAGATTGAAACAGAAAGCGAAACTGTTCGGATGTGAAATTTTTCTTAATTGCTGTTTCTAGGAGGGAATCACACTGTGACAAACTATAACAAAACTTAAATTACGCAGTATATAAAATAACAGCACAACTCCCTTAGTTATAGCTCGTAAAAATTTATTTTCTTGTCTTGCTTTTTTCTCGCTCAATTTTACAGTTTACACATGAAGAAACAAACCGGTTCAGCTCATTTAGTCATATTTCATTACATTACAATTCTCGACCAGCAGCAGGTAAAGCAAACCCGCAATAACAATAAAAGTATAAATTGTGTAATATATTTTCTCAGGGTGGTACAAATTCATACGACGCTGTTCACAACTGTATCCAAACCGATGATTCTTCCATGTAACTGTAACTGCTGATGTCCAATGCGGTTATTCATATGCATCTTCACGGGGCAAAGTGGCCTCACGTTGTTGGCGAAATTTCTTAGCAATCGAAACTTTCCATGTGTTTCTGTACTATGCACTTAAAAAGTATGTGGCACCGTGTTATGTTACCGTTTGTGAATCCCAGCTGTATTTCCACAACACTTCTTTGGCACACGAAGTGTTCATATGATTTTAAAAAATCAGTAAACAACATCGTACACATGTACTGTGTAGGATGCGGAGGACTTGCCAACCCGTACTAGGCGCGTTTGAAACTTCGCCCTCGTACAATAAGCACATCTCCAGTTAACGACTACTTCGCGATGTGCATATTAAATTCTTGTGTTGTTTTCATGACTACTGGAATGAATGTTAATGACAGAATTAACTATTACTATACAAAGTGTTCCTAAAACGTAGGATCAAACTTCGGCGGTGTATTCCTGACGAAAATATAAGACTAGAATATAAGTACCACTATTCTCGTCAAGTGATTATTAAGGGAGCTGTGCGCCCCTGAAAAATGCTCATTTAAATTGCCTTACTCTGGATTGTGTTTTGCCTACCTGGTATACAACACACGTTCTGTTCTGTATGTTCAGCATGAATTATCTCAGAAACGATTCACCTGAGAGTGTTCCGACAAGACGATCTTTTCTTATAATGTAGACGTACTGATTCACAGGTTGTCTTTAAAGATTTCTTCGAACGTTGTGTTACAAAGTTTGTTGCAAACATAAGGTGCTGACTGCCACTTATAAAAAAAGGGGGGAGATGATATTACCGAACGCGATTTTATAGGTATAAGATCTCCTTTATACAAAACATCATTCACCGATTTGTTGCTTAATCAGAAATGGTTTCTGATATTTTCAACTAAACGGATTTTAAAACTCAAATTTTCGAGTGCGCATAGCACCCTTAATAATCACTTTAGGGGAAAAGTTGTACATACATTTTCGTCTTATATTTTCGTAAGGAGTTGCTTGCCCAAGATTGTCAACATTTTTTTTATAAACACGTGGTATACGGTACATAACTGATGGGAGCAACCCTGGACGTCGATGATGTCGGGATGTGGCGAAACAGGTCATTTTCAGAAAAACCTGAGGTGGTATCCAGTTTTGAACTCTTAAGCCGATATTACGCGATACCTGCAGCCGTACTTGGTCTTGTACAAGGCCTGTTACACGAGCCAGTATACCAGCAGCTATATGAGCCGCCATGGGAGATTCTTATTACACGACAGCAGTTCCCGTACAAGCATTTCACAAACTCGGTAAGTGCGCAGTGTATGGTTTGTAGTAAATTTCATACAACTGCTAAGCCAGTAACTTGCGTAGGCCTATAAAAATAGCCAGCACATATTAATATTGCTATATTACTGTTTGCCTTTTACATAAATTGATTGCTTACTAATATAGTTACATTCATTATCTTGAAAATGTTGTGAAGTCAATAGAGTATGAGTGCGTTATTTTTAATTTTGACAAAAATTACTAACCGTTTGCAAATTTATTTTTAAGTTATTATCCACATGTAACATTTAATGAGAAAAAATTAGGGTCTGACGGAGTTTCANACTAATATAGTTACATTCATTATCTTGAAAATGTTGTGAAGTCAATAGAGTATGAGTGCGTTATTTTTAATTTTGACGAAAATTACTAACCGTTTGCAAATTTATTTTTAAGTTATTATCCACATGTAACATTTAATGAGAAAAAATTAGGGTCTGACGGAGTTTCGAACTCACGCCCAAAAGTTACTATTTTTAAGGAAACCGCGACTTTACCACTGCACTACCAGTTCTCACAAAATATATGTTGTTTATATAATGTAGATAAGTCAACCGCTCTAATTTTTTGTTATGGAGTAGCTAATGTTTTAAGTATTTAGAACGGTTTTAAACAGTAATTAAAAGTGGTCATCGTCAATATTATTCGTCGTATTTTAAATCTATTTGAAACAGTTTCAACTTCACGGATGTATAATCAAGATGAATGCGTCCTTTTCGGTTTCTTCATCAACTCGTTTCAAGTAGTAGCCACGGGGAGCGCCGTAAGCTCTGAAACTGTGACGTGATTGGCTAGGTACGAAACCTGGTATGGAACCTGCCACGAAAATTAGGACGTGCCCAATTACCAAACCTGGTACGAAATCTGGCCGTACAAGGCGGGAAATGCCACTAAGTGTGCCACACTAGCCCGTATAATGGCCACTAAGGCGGACCTTGCACAAGCTTTTACAGAATCTGGTATATTGTAACATCACCTTTAGCCAGAGGCATGTGATGTCGTGTGGAAACATCGGCTCCGTGCTTACAGCCAGCTTGGTGATGCAATTCTTCCAGGGACGTCCCATCAGTCACGAACATACGCCATTGCAGAGCTTTGTCTATGACGCACAAAACTCATAACATGAAATTAAACAGAAACATTTCAAAAACAAGACGATGATTAGCTGATGTCAAAAAAAAAATATGTGAATAGTAAATAAGCCCATCCTTAGGTGGAATCAAGTCGGCAACCACACAAAAAAGTTCTCAATCTATATAGGCCTACCACTCGTACTGTGGCCGCGGAGGGTGAGCGATTAGACTGTGCTCGCCTCTTATCAAGGCGAACCGGGTTCAAACCCCGGCTGGGCCACTCCCGGATTTTCGCAAGTGGGAATCGCGCAGGACTATGCCACTGATGGGCAGGTTTTCTCGGTGGTATACCGTCTTCCCCACCCTTCCATTCCGGCGCTGCTCCATTCTCACCTGGCGTCACCCTCATCGGCTCTCGAGACCTCATTTTCAAGAGCCGCCCGAATCTCTCGACTCACTCAACTCTTACTGCTTTTCGCCCGACCAAGTGTACGCGGTAGTGACAGAGGGCGGATCAGTGACGCAACAACTTGCGAGCTGTTGCAACACATCTCGTAACCAACCGACGGACTACTCGTGAAGTCAATGGCCTCGTGTTCTTACCCCTAAGGCTATTCACTTCCTCTTCCCGTCTTCCGCGACGGCTGGTATGCGAGACGTTTACATGGGCGGTTTTTATCTGTACGGCAGGCAGGCAGGCAGGCAGGCAGGCTTCCTGCCGCGCTGTCTGTCAAGAGCCGACGAAGAAGACTTGCATACTGAGCTGCTACTCCGCCGAGCACGTGGGTCCCCCGCTCCGAGATCTGACAGCTTGCGCGTTCGGCAGCGCGTCTAAAGGCTGTTCATGCTAAACTGAGCACTTTAGAAATAGCTGCTTAGGGAAGCCGCCTGGCTAGGCCTCCGAACGGCGTGCAGAGCTCCAGCAGAAAACGTTTTATTTTAAACCAGTCCAACGTGTCTGGGTGAGATCTGCTTACGGATAGCATTTAAGAAACGTTACGCGTCTGTATACGTTTTTAAGTTCCTACATTTCTTTTTAAAGCACGTTTTTGCGATAGTGAAAATGGCTGAAACTGGTGTTTTCACTGTCATTTTTAGGTATGAACATCGCGGTACAAAAGATTAAGAAATAAATGGGGACGTTCATCAAAAATTTTTTTTAGTTATTACGTCATAAAATGGCAGGGTCTCCACTGAAAGTTTCACAGAGACGCGGTATCGACGGCAAGACGACACAACAGTTCAGTGCTTTGCGCGTAGATGCGATGAGACAGCTTATGTGCATGTCTCGGTCGCCCCGAGCGCTACCACGATTTTAGGCCTCAGACGTGCAAAAGTTCTTAATCCAGGCGGCTACCTTAAGATCTACTTGTATGCACATTGTGTATTCTTCCACCATGTGCAAAATCAACACCGACATAGGCCTGATAACTTTATTCACGCTTCGGTCACGTGACACTGTTAAATTATTAGAAAAATTAATATTTTACTAATTTCGTACTTCTTACTCTTACATGCATTCAAAGAATATAAAGCAAAATAAATAATTTCATTATCCACTAATGTTTACGAAACGCTTCAAATTCAGCGTTAAGACCTGGAACTAATTTACTCCTTCGTTTCCAACTTAACAGGGGGCGTGAGTCACTCAGTCTGCCCGTTATAGTATATGTAGGTTAAATCAGTGAAAAATGTTGAAGGTTGATTTCAAAGGTGCTCAGTTAACCATGAACTGCGTATAAACTCCATACCGATCATAAGGAAACTGCTGTGCGCGAGCTTGACTTGACTGGCTCGCAGCAACTTTTCAAAATAGCATTAGAAATAGCCCGGAACTTAAGGAAATTGCCTGCCTGCGTAGTTTTTTTTTTTTTGGCCAAGAAGCGCGGAAGCTATAAGGGTTACACTGGCACGCGATACAGGAGCGCCATCGCCGCTACGCGCAAGGCTCTGAACTGGCGTGCAGTGTTGTCGTAGTGCTGCGTGTACCTACGGGCCTTTCAGTTGTGACCCTATCATTTTATTGATGAAACATCTGTAGCAAAGTTCAATACAGCCTCCTATCGTATTTTTAATCGTGCCCGGCTAGTATGTTTTAAGATACGGCATTCTGAAAAAAAAAGTCGTTTTTAACTATGTTGGAGGACTCGAAAATAATATTTACAGCATGCGTGGTAACTTTAAAGTACCATTCCGTACCTCGTCTGGGGTACGATGTATTTTTGTAGGTAAACATACTGGGGGCACGTTTAAAAGTTTCGAAAAAAAAAAATAAGGATTTCAAACACACTGCAATGCAGTTCATGCGCTAGACAGGCGGAACTCTAACTGAAATGGCCTGCGAAACGTTTTATAAATCACAGACTGCAGCGGTGCTGCACTGAAATAAACTATGCAGACTTAATGTACGTATTGAATTAAATGCATTGATGACAGCACATGTCTAAATACTATTTGTGATAATTGGTTTGCATAGAACGTTCAAGTATTTTGAGAGGTGCTGTGACTCTAGTTCATTTAAGATAGTGGTGTTCTGTAACGTTTTTCAGACGTGATGATACTGTACGTCGGTTGGAATATTTTGTAAAATTTTTACTAAGAAAATTGTACCTATTACTTGGATACGGAAATCACTCGTCTAGTACATGTATTGGACCAGTAAAGGCATAAGACGCAAAGGAGTGCCACAAACGTTGGTCCCAGAACAACGGTATCTGGGACCCGGTAACTCGTTAAATAATAAGAATTAATACTGTGGCCCTCAGCATGAAGTTGAGATCTGGACTTGGCCCCCACGATTAAAAGTTTCCCCGCCATTCTGCACCATTACCTGGGCACAGCGTACATAAATGCACAGAGACGAAGTTGCGTGGCTGTTCCTTTGATAAAGGATTCCCCATTCTCCGATTGGCTGCGCGAAGCTATGGAAACCGGCCCTGTATCTTATTGGCTACTGCATGCTATAGGCTATTCACGGTACAGTGAGCACTTTTGAAAGCCCTCTCATTTGGAATAATAGTCAATAGATATAATTTATTTTAACCTTTGACGTTAACCTTTGAGTGCGGTGGAATACATACACTGTGTTTATTACTTACATGTCAATATTTATTTAAAAAGGTGGTTGATGGATAAAAAAATTGATGAAAGAAAAAAGTACTAGGGCGTCAAAAGTGCTCACTTTACCGCGAACAGCCTATACTAAGAAATCGCTACTGGCTTGGCTACAGGTTGGCGAGTACGTTACCGAGGGGCTTATTCTAAGTTTCGTCGGGAACTGCCCACGTCACCACGAACCCACTCTCTCACCCGACGAAAACAAAGTCGTCATGAAATTGGTATTCAGAGTACGGAGTCGTTTCAAAGGCAAGCACATTCGGATATCTTCGGCTTACCGACTTCCCCCACTCCAAGCTAGACGATGAACGTTAGTGTCTCTGCGCATGGTCGACAACGTACAAACGAAATATTACTAGAATTACTCGTTTTTAAAATTGGTCCAATCTGTTTAAAAAGAATTACTTAAAGACACGAATAGTAAGTCTTATATTTTTAGGTCATTAAAAATGATGTATAATTAGAAATATGTATTTTATAAGAAACCAATAGTGTACAGTGTTCTTTGATTTTGTGGGGAGCGTGAGAAACTGTGGTTGGTGGCCATGTTGAACTGCATTTTTTTTACCTTCATGAGAAATAGATGTTTACTTATTAATACTTATTAAGGACGTGGCGCGGGTGTTTAGCAAACCATTTGTGTTTGTGGAAAAGAAAATATTTCGCCAAGGTTAAGTAAAGGAAAGTTAGCAGATTTTAAATATAGATTTCACGCTGTCCTGAATAACAAAGAAATGTACACATCTTAAAACGATTATATTAATATTCCTAACCTTGGTGTCCGCTGAAGTGTACCGTGGAGCCATGGAAGGTGGTAATTTTGACTAAATATAAAATAAGTAACATTGACTGAGTCACTGGCGTTATACCATTTTTTTTCTATGGTTGATATATTATAACAGTATTGCTAACCTCTTACGCGACAGGCATTGAATTTGGTGTGAATTAAATAACATTCCCTCTCTTTTTACCATATATAAGCCTATGGTTTTTAAAACGCCGATAATCTTTCAGCGCAGAAAATATTTATTTTGTACAGAAGGAGAATACGTAGATTTTGAATGTATTTGTGTTATTCATTTTGACTTCAAAGTTAGTTTTAAAATTATTAAATGATGTGGAATTTATTAGTCTCTTCTTTCTGGAATCAATGCAAGGAATTGTCATTTTGTTGCAGAATATATTCATATTCGTAATATTTAAAGTTAATCATGATCCGTTTTAGTTAAAGTACATAAGACCTACCTATCAAATTTTATCCTTCAATTTTAAAATTAACATTCCAAACTGTAGGCTATTAGGTGACAAAATACAAATGCACACAGCTTATAAGCTTGCAATTAAAAAAAAATGTTGTTACCACATATAATACCATAATTCTATTTCACATATTAAAAAAAAAATTAAGCTGTGGGGAGTTTCGACCTCAAAACATGGACATGTTTGTAATGCGAAGCACGTAACTTAACCACTCGCCCACAGAGCACCTGCTATGTAAAGGACGAAAAAATGTTTATCAAAATGTACGTGTTAAGATAATCGGAGTTAATTGGTTAAATATTTACAATTGCGTATTCGTACATTTACGCGCTTGTAATAACATCCCACGCCTAAAATAGTTTGTATCATGTTGTGCACAATGTTTAAGAAGGACGGGCGTGTGTGATGCAAGTTTGTAATAGTTATACCCAATCTTTTCATGCTTATTCGTATCGTAAATGTATGCGTAGGAAAATTATAACTCCATGCTACACAAACACGTGCTGCACTGACTTTATGCTACACAATATTTCTTTCCGTGTCATTGAAATACACGACCACATTTAATACCGACGCCCGACATATTGGTTAACTACGAAATTCTAGCTTGCCGACTGCTCGTGAGCAGTTGTTTCATCCCCACCGACTCGTGACGTCAAACTACCGTCGTTTTAAACTTAGAATACCAAATAGTAGGCTGGAACGAGAAATTGTTTCGATCCAACTTTCTTTCGTCGGAACGAAAACTTAGAATAGACACCGATTGGCGAAAGGCGTTCCAACATGTAGCTCGCCAGTGCCACCATCTTGCTAGCGTGTGTGGCTGGAGCTAGACGTATAAGCGGTTGTTTCACCTCTGTACTCTTGCTGATCTTGAGTATGATTATCGAGACTATACGCCGTTCACTGTCAACTTAGCACTTTCGAAAGACCTGCTTACGATCTACTTCTCGGATTACATTGTAACTTCCACCATACTTAAATTTATCATTGCCATGGGCTTCATCACTTTATTTATGCTCGGTCACGTAAAACTGTGAAATTATTAGAAACGTAAATGTTTTACAAATTTGCTTATTCTTACAATTAAATAAAATAAAAAAATAAAGAAAATGAAATAATTTCAGTATCAAGAAATGTTTGCCTAATACTTTTCATTAAAACGTCAGGGCATGCAATTCTTTCCCTCCGTCGTTACCAACTTTACTCTGCGCATGAAAGACATTGTGTCAGTCAAAATATATGCAGGTAGGGGCAGTGGCATTTTTCAAAGGTTGATTTCAAAAGTGCTCACTTTACCGTGAACAGCATTTAGTAGTTTGTCAGAGGAAGGTCTGTGCGGAGACCTGCGATAAATAATAGAGCACGACTGGCGCTTAAACAGCTTTGCAGAGTTTTTGAAACCAACGTGTTTCCGCTAAACTATTAAACGTGCATCCAATGTGGTGATTTAAGAAAAGAACACATACTTCAAACACTAGACCTGTCGAGTGTTTTCAAGACGTCCCGCGTGTTATAAACACCTATTTGAGCATTCAAACATACCTAAGAACGGCTTTTTTTAAAGCGCTGCATCTAAAAATGTACGCGTAAGATGCATACAAAAATATTCAAGGGCCCTGCAATGAACCTTGTTACAGGACTTTCCCCAAATAAAATTATAGGGTCGTCGCTTAAAGCCTCGTAGGTACACGCAGCAAGACAAGAACACTGTACGCCAGTTTATAGAGCCTGGCGCGTAGTGGCGATCGCGCACTTGATGCTCGTAACAGTGTAACCCTTATCGCTTCCGCGTTTCTCTTCATCAGACGAGGGAAATAGCTTCAGGTAGACAGGCGCCATAACATCCTTCAGATAATGAATAAAGTTAGTGTTAAAACTAAGCAGACCCTAATATTCACTTAAATTATTAACGACTTTAAATAAATAATTGCTCTACTCTAGTTCGTAATAACATAAAAAATAACATAATTTCGGATGGGTGGGGTAGGCTACCGCCACGTCTGTCTCCTCTCTGGATACGCCTTTATTCTATACGGCTTAAGAACACCTGCAATATGAAGTAACGTAAATTATAGTTTATAGGTTTATGTAGAAATACTACGATTACAGGCTTAGTCTGACGAGGTTAATTAATTACAATACGAGCACAAACGATTAAATAATATTTTTTTCGGCGCATGTTTTTCCTTATTAGAATCGTTTGTCAGGAAATTTCTCAACACAGTAAATTTCCATGATGTAAACAAAAGAATTAACACACTGTGTGGTACAGGCAATATACGGATTTTTAAAAAAAATCCAAATCTTATGGCATTAAATGTTGAAACCCTGAGTATTTAGTGGAATTTCAAGACAGATTATTTATCACCTTCCCCAAATGTACAAAAAATAAATAATCGGATTTTATTTTTACTGTCAAATCATTGGTAACACGAATACAACAATTTTAATATTCTGAAATATTTACACATTCGCACCTTCAAGTGAAATTAGGCTGCTGGTTAATGACACCGTTAAAAATATTTATAGAAGTATTTTTCAGTTTTCAAAAGTCACACGTTATTCCTACGTACCTAGAACAGTAGTAATCATGGTCATGTACAGTACACCATAATGTTTATGACGTACTTTATATTTCTGGTCCTTTTCGCACTATCAGTGAACAAACGGGGTTGCTTTAATACCAACCCTGAAAATAACTTCGTTAAATCACTTTGGTTATAAGCTGGCAATCGTCAGCAGGCTTGTCAAAACGGGTTGGTATTTTGCTGCCATCGGCGAACTCCGAAGAAAGTTTGCTGCAAATAGTTCTGGGTTCCAATATAAAATACTTCGAAGAGCGGGAAGTTAGAACCTAGGATAACGTAAATATGTGAGAAAGTAATAAACAAAAAATATATACTAACGTGCAGTTACATATGCCGTCAATAAGAACAATTACATATTGGTACTTGTATAATTGTAGCCACTGAAAATTGAACAGATTTTCTCAAAAATGATGTACTACGTCAAATAAACAGAATGCTTTCATTTACGGAAGTACCAAACATATATATAAGTACTAATAGAGTTATATTATGATTTAATATGAATAGCCAACACTTTAAAACTATTATACCATTAGTTTTGTATTTAACTGATCATGTAATTCTAAGGTTGATTTTTCTCACAATTTGGAACTACTCGAAAGATACCCATGTTTAGTTAGGTTACATTATCTCGTAGTCCTCTGCAGTTCTGAAAAGTTTAACAGCTATCGGTAGATTTTGATGCTGCTCGTATTGCCAACCCGTGTACTCATAAATAAAATTAAAAGCTTAGCAAAAGGCTATTCTGAAAAAAAACGTCCATTCTTGTTTTAGAAAATAATCCCTTTCAATTCAATTATCTTTTGGGATATTGTATTTCGCCAAACTAAAACTTACAAGTACACGGCTTTGGAAATAACTGCATATAAATTCACCAAACTTGTTAAATTTTTGCTTGTAAAAGTAGCTTATGAAGATATTTTTGCGTGAGTATTATTTCCAGGCTTTACACATAAATGACATTTCTAAAGCTAAAGTGTGAAAAAGATACAAGTTGTTTGCTGCAATTTTGTGTACCAAAAATATATGTCAACAATAAATCTCTCAAAGAAGGTGGAAGGTCGCAGCATCAAATCACTTCAGAAACATTTTATTAGATGAATATCAATTTACAGCAGCAATCTCAAAATGTACATTACATTTATGTTAACAGTACAATACTATTTACATAAAAAATGTTGGTGTTTTATTTACTTAACATCTGATAGTCAACTTGCACAAAATGTAATTGCTGTCACAAACAATAATATATTAAACAGCGCTTATTTTTGAATGGCATTAACAATTTCACCGTCACACCTAACAAGATTAATTAACAGAAGTGCAATGAAATATACCGACTCCGGGGCAATCATACAATGCACCGAAACCGTCTAATAATTCAAATTAAACCAGTTCCACACTGGAGGCGTTATGGCACACAAGTCAGTTTAATTAAATCCCACAATGACGTTGCCAATAATCAGCGAAATGGAAATAAAAAATAAACTAAATTTATGAGATAAAAAAAACTTTCAAACTGGCACAATTTCAACGTAAAACTTTTACATACGTTTTTAATTTGTGGTGCGGGCGGTTGGGGTTTCGGACAACATTAGAAATACGCTATATAGTGGACTCGCGGTTACTTCCAACTTTTCTGAAGCCCTGCTGACGTCCTGCTTCCTGGATATTTCTGCGCCTCGTGCGAACAAAGCTTAACCAAGTCAAGAAAATACACCAAAGGGACAGCGCACCCGCATTCATGTGCGCCGAGGGAAATAATATTTTGCATAATAACTATTTATTATTAGACATTACCAACACACCTACTTTCTCCCTGTTTTATTCATAGTAATTATTAATTTAATATTATAATCTATAAATAAAATGTAAGTAAATGTTCAATTCAACAAAAAATGAGATATATTCGTGTTAAAAGAAGAATAAAACACTCGTAATACGTGACACACACAGGAAACAACCAAACACGTCATAAATGGGGTGATTTTTCAAAGGTTTGATTCAAAAAGTGTGAAGAAACCGCGAANCCAACTTTTCTGAAGCCCTGCTGACGTCCTGCTTCCTGGATATTTCTGCGCCTCGTGCGAACAAAGCTTAACCAAGCCAAGAAAATACACCAAAGGGACAGCGCACCGCATTCATGTGCGCCGAGGGAAATAATATTTTGCATAATAACTATTTATTATTAGACATTACCAACACACCTACTTTCTCCCTGTTTTATTCATAGTAATTATTAATTTAATATTATAATCTATAAATAAAATGTAAGTAAATGTTTAATTCAACAAAAAGAGATATATTCGTGTTAAAAGAAGAATAAAACACTCGTAATACGTGACACACACAGGAAACAACCAATCACAGCATACGCGAGGTGATTTTTCAAAGGTTTGATTCAAAAAGTGTGAAGAAACCGCGAATAGACTACAGAGAAACTGCGATGGACGACACAATTTGTCCCTTAACGAGGTGATGATCTCCTTACGGCTGTAAAACCCAGGGCCGTTTGTAAGAAAATGGCATTGCCCGGCTCGAAAATCGCGAGTCCGCAATACAGGTNGGGATCGCCGTCAGGGTCGCCAACAGTTCGGGCCGAAACTCCCCGCGGCCGCCGCCTAGTTCAAGAGGATCGTGCTGCGCACGCGCACTCTCGATGCCACCTTCTCGCCCGCGGAGACCCGAAAGTGGTGACAAAGGTGAAATCTCTGCGCCCGTTACTTCTTTCATCGTAGACTCTAGGTTGTGAAGTGATCTTCTGGTTATTCTGGGACCCAAACATACGGGTGAATCAATGTTGAAGAAATTCGTGCATAATGTCACTGTGTACCGGCTGAAAGCTGCTAAAATTAAATAGGAAATACCACGTTAAGGAAATTTCGTTCGAGTGCGTTAATTTTAAAGATAGGCGTTTCAAACAAAATGTATTATTCATGAATTTTTTTAGAAGTTCCCTAGGGCGGACAAGTTTCTGCAACATGTANGGCGTTTCAAACAAAATGTATTATTCATGAATTTTTTTAGAAGTTCCCTAGGGCGGACAAGTTTCTGCAACATGTATATGGCTAGAGCTAGTGATTTTTCGCGAAAAAAAAAATATAAGTACACGGTAGACTTCAATACTATAAGCACCCTACAACAGTTTGTCTATTGCCATCGGTTGATGTCTGCTTGAGAACGCGTTTTCATATTTGGCCAGGCCAGTCAGAATTCGGCAACATCGGCACGGCACCTACTTGATTCGTTTGCAGACAGTTAATAAGTGTCAAAAATGAATTCAGCCAATTAAGATAGGTAAACGACCCTGCAGTATTTTGAAATATAACTTTCGTGAAATGTCACTACCCCTATATATAGTCTGTTTGCAAGAAATTTTTAAAACTTATGTTTGAAAAAAGTACATGCTACATATCTATATTGAAAATGTACGCTGGTAGAGATTTTCTCCTAAAGAATTCGTGAAGAATACGTTTGGTTTGAAACTCCTTTCTTTAAAATTAACGCACTGAGGCAAAATTTCCTTAACATGGGATTTCCTATTAAAATTTGGCAGCGGCCACCCTGTAGGCAGTGCCCTGAGGTTTAATTTAAAGGATCCGTCTACGAAGCCTGCAGAACCAGTTTAAATGGGGAATCAATGTTAAAGAAATGTGTGCTTAATGCATAGACTTTAAAGATAACAATTCCAAACAACTATTACTCTACATGACATTTCTTAAGGAATACTGACACGTTACGAAGTCTTGCCAATTTTTATGTTTAATTTTTTTTTCTAACTGTAACATTAAAATTCATATTTTATAAAAAAAAATATAACAAATGAATAAATTTATTTTTAAAAAATTTTTACGTGGCGGTATTCTCAGAGAAAGTCGCGATGCATTATTTAAAACAGTTATCTTTAAAATTGAAGCATTGATAATGAATTGATTTAAACACTGATTCCTCATTATAAACTTGTTTGGTAGGCAGAGTACTCAAATGAAACCTCAAACCACGGGCGGAAAATACAGAGAAGATATAAGCAAAGGCGCCGGGTACATACATAATCATTAATTTAGGCAGTACCACAATAAGGTCACATATTTGTAATGGATTAATTAATAAATTATATTGTACGTTTGGGGGATTTTGAAGAGTGGGGTTTACCACTGTTAGTTGTACTGGTTAGTTGCACCACTGTTGCGAATTATTCTGCACTCTACAAATACTATAAATAATTTATAATAATTTCATTGACAAAAAATTGGTTTCCGTTTTTATAAAGGTATTGTGAATGCTATTCTGCAAGGTGAACTTTGTTCAATAATACAAGTCAATGTAAGATTATTTACTATTTAATTTAATTTACTATAAGCTATTTGTAGTATTTGTAGAGTGCAGAATAATTCCTAAAAATAGTGCAACTAATCCAAGGAGTTTAGTGGTAAAGCACATTCTCCAAGTTAAGCGTAATTCGTAGAATTGCAATCACTCCCGCAGAGAATGCAAATAATTTTTTTTTTTTTAATTANTAATTAAACGTTCGCGAAATCACATAATTGATCTGGTACCGCCAAGCGGGTATTTCATGAGACTGTAACATTTTAACTCTCTCAGTGCATGTAGGGACTGCTTTCTCGCAAACGGAGAGGGTTGAGTTGTTGCACGGTGAACGTTTTTGTACGTTTGGGCATGGTGATTCATCTCTCTTGAAAATCACTAAATTCTCAGGGGTACAACACTTAATTCGATGCCAAAAATGCAACCCCTATGCATTTTGTTATTGATGGGCCTATTACGGTTATAAACTTTCCACATTCGTTTTATTTCGTCTTTAGTAGCTTATAATAGTTTCAATTAAAAGCTTTTTCATTTTCCCATTTTTGGGGGTGCACAAATCCCTTAATATTTACTTTGTGTCTTAAAACGTAAATATTTTTTTTTCCTAAGGAATCACCTTTTAAATGTTGTAATAAACTTACAGAAACACGTTGTATAAAGACAGGAACAAAAGAAAAGGTGCTTGTATAAAAGTGTTTGAAGTGCTGAAAGAGGGTTTTGATCCATTTGGCGACTTCGAGAAGAAAGCTTTTGGTAACTGGTAAGTGTCTATATTACATGGATAATATTAAAGGTAAGCTTATCCTACAGGCTCAGATAGTTTTTATATTGTCGTTGTTTTGTTAAATTTTTAAATAAAGCTAAGTAATTGAAATAAAACTTTTACGAAACTATAGTGCGACGGTATACATACAGCTTAGCTATAATAAAATTACACTCCATTGCATATCACTGCAGTCACAAAACTAGCTGATATATTTACCCGTCCAGCTGCAATCGGAGTGAAACGGGAATGCCGAAAGTAGCGTTTTTCCCGTACGGTCATTTCCCGTCCGAGCGAAAACAGTTCCGCGTGTAAGAGCCCTAGAGTTGTAAACGACACCACTGCGAGTAGAGCATTATTATAAACGTAAATTGAACTGCTCACGCGTTTTTATATCTTCCACTGCTTTTCAGTGTCAGCGTGCAGCTAAACAGTTCTCACAAAAAACAAACACGCCATCATAAATATTGCTGTTCTCATTTTAATTTGTCTCAACAAATAATAAAATACGGGCGGTTAAAATATCTACATCCCAGCTGACCTCAAAACGCTATTAACGAGGTAATAAAATCTGCATAATCATCAGAAAATTATTTATAATCATTTTCTAGTACATCGCCCATGATATGATGCCCTATTAAATGTGTTGATCACGTGTTGAAAATGTAACTATGAGCATAAATATTAATTTCTGGAATACATAACTTTAGCGAACAGCACTTAAAACAGACTGGAAAATGTTTACAAATTCTTTAAAGCGTTGAAGTTTTAAGCAATTATCGATATTAACAAAAATTTCATATCTGTATCACTAACATAAATTTATTCAAATTTATAAGTAATAATGAAACGTATTTCACCATCACTTCCGTATTTAACTACCAGTGTCGGCCGTTGTTCAAAAGTACTCCAAGTTAACAGCAGCCTACTTTGGCAAAGATGCCAACACACACATTAAAAAAAAACCCTCCGCGATGCCAAAGTCGGAACAACTCCGCTTTGCCATCAGCCCGTCAAACGACATCGGAAACGCACAGTACGCCACGTAAATCACGCAAGCCACCCTCACCTCGCCGCCTCACGTACCTCCTCGGGTTTTCTCGCCGGGAGCCCTAAAACGGCCTGCACCAGAACACGATCTCGTTTTATTCCAAGCCACATGCGATCCCGTTTCCACGCAACGTAGCTACTCCCCGGCCTTCGCGTCTGCATGTAAACTCTCCCCCTTTCCAGGGGTTCCCTCCAACCCCTCCAGCAGCGTTGTTCTGTTTTAAATGTTGCGTGCTTCCTACCGTACGCGATTCACTCTCCACCCCTCTTTTTTTTTTTTCGACCCCTTACACTCCCTCGGTTTTCACTCATCTAGTAAGGCTTTTCCAGTGCAGACAACTGACGTACCCTGTCTGGCATTCCCTCTTTTTTTTTTTCTTTCACTCGAAACTTTACATTTCCTATCAACAACCAGAAGTTAGGAATCAGGCGCTTATCGAAGCNGTAAGGCTTTTCCAGTGCAGACAACTGACGTACCCTGTCTGGCATTCCCTCTTTTTTTTTTTCTTTCACTCGAAACTTTACATTTCCTATCAACAACCAGAAGTTAGGAATCAGGCGCTTATCGAAGCAAGCCACGTTAAGCGTTTTTTTTTTCTTCCAAAGCACGTTTCCCAGACACTAGCCACTTTATAGTTGTGGGAGGAGGGCGTGGAAAGGACGATACTGCGTTCGCCCACGTCCGTCGAGAAGCCATCACACAGGTGGCGAGAGAAGCCTATCGGCGCGAGCGGAACTCATAGCGTGGCTGTCGACAAACATCAATAAACGGAATTTCTTTTCTTTTTCACACTTTCTTATTTTCACGTCTAAACCTGAGCGTTTTTCATCGCGCGATAGCACGTCTGTCCGACTCGAATCAGGGAAGTAAATAAAGACTGCTGCCCCGATCAGCTGCCCTTGGGGTAATTCTTCCCTTCATGGGATTTCACCATCCCAAACGAATGCTGGTGCAGTCCGTGGGTGTCAAACCCCTACAAAATTAATTATTTTTAAATTATACCAAACATTTTTCAACTCGTTCGCGTTATAAGTGATGACATTTTCCTTGAATAAAAACTTTTCCACTTATATTTTTAGAATAATTTGATGTCAAATACAAATATTTTCTAACTAAGTTGTACAGTTGAAAAAAAATACAACATGAACTAATGCGGTGAGATACTGCTTAACATAAAATTTTTTTTTAAAATTTGCAAAAAATTGAATTTATATTTTCCATTTTTTCGTATGTACGGTTTGTTATTTGGTGATAACGTGTTACGCAGTAGCCCATGGGATTACTTCACTTTGTAAATTTTTTCATCTGTCCAATTTAGTATTTGTTATTACGGCTGCAACAAAACAGAAGAATTTTGTATTTGCCATCAACAAAGTTTAAATTTTTTTATTAGAGGAAAATTTTATTACATATACTGTGTACGAGTTTAAAAATTTCTCGTACAAATATAAAATTAATTTTTTTTTTGGGGTCCGACACACTTAATATAGATTAAGTCTTCGCAATTCCTCATCCACTAAGTTGAGCTTCTACGATCCTCCCCGAATAAAATGGAACAAAAAAGATTATGTATATGTATTTAGTGTAAGTAAATAAATACCATATGACAGATTAACTACAGGGCGAGACTTACAACGAGCTGTCATTCAAGTTGGCATGGAAGCAGCCATACCAGAGTGCAATAGCAGATGATGAAAGGCGAAGCGTCCTAAGGGAACACATTATTTCACTTTCTTTCACGCAAATTAAATTTTTCTCTCTCTTGTTATGGATATACGGTTGGAAATGACGTTGCGATATTCACCAACTTCAATTGGCTATATAAAATTTGCAGTCGAGACTGCCAAATAGAAATTTAACCATTGTCGAATAATAATTCCGGAAGGACTCTTAAGAGTCAACTTCCTCCCATTTTAGACATGATCGTGTTCCGTTATTTTCGTGGAACGAATAACCTAAAAGCTCGCGAAATGTTTCAATACCAATGCGTGTAACAACCGCACTGGAGATAGGAACAGTTGCCGTGTGCTGGTTTCGGCATTCGTGTAAATTGGCTCGACAGAAATAAACTCCACTTTATGCAATTTAATGTTGCTATAATGTGATGTAACTTACCTTAACCATTATTCAAACTACGAAAAATACGTACGTATTTTATATACACGCCTGCAATAAAAAAAATAAACATTTCTGGAGTTCTTCGTTAACATAAAATTCGGCACGTTCCCGCCAAAAAAAATATAACCAACGCGTGACGCATTTTCTGCTCCAGACCTCGCACAATAGGTGCGCAAGATTTGTTGGAAGTGGAATGACGTAAAATGTGCATTGATTCACTTGGCCGAGAGAACGGAACATTTATAAATTCGCACAGTTATCTATACGTAGGTAAAGGAACACGGTACCATGTAGATCTTGACTTCAGGCGGGCAGTAGATCGCATCGTAGAGTATTTAAGAATACAGAGATGAAACAGTAGCTTATATAGTTAATTCACAGCTTCTTCCATCATTTCTGAAGCCCTGCTAAAGTTCTACTTTCAGGATATTCCTCCACCTCGTGCAATCAAAGATCGGCTAAGTCTACACAATTTCACCAAAGGGACAACGCACCACATTCGTGCGCACTCAGTTTATTAATATTTGGCATAAGAACATTTATTACTAGGCAGTACTAACACGCCTATTTTATCCGTGTTTTTATTTGTAGGTCTAATAATTAGAAATTAAATATTATAATTTATAAATAAAATACAAGTTAGGGCAAAGTTTAGTTTAACCAATAATTAAGTATTTTTATGTTAACGTAAGTATAAAACACTTGCAAAACATGGCGTATTTAGGACACAAGCAAATACGTGATACACGGGGTGATTTCTCAAAGGTTTGTTTCAAAATGTGTGAAGAAACCGCGAATAGACTATAGTTAGACACTTGAAAAATTCGCGATATTATTTGTCAACATACTAGACCTCATTGCCTTATATCATCATGAGTGCAATTCGTGATGTCATTGGCTACTGCCAACTATACGGCGTCATATACCTGTATGAGCGCTTCACTGGAGATTGGTTACTCGACCGCTTAGCTTCTACTATTAGTTGGAAACTTCCTTGGGAGGAGCCACACAAATCGTCGCCTATGGCCGAAGTTAAACAAGCACACATCTTGGAGTTTAGTCTGCAGCCAGAAGATAGCGCGAAATTTCGCAGGTCCCTAACTATAGTCTTTGAGCGAGCGAGGCATTTTATTTTTACTCGGGCCCTCGAGGGCCGGAAGAGCAACGGCCCAGAGACGCCGGGCAGTGACGCCAGCACTCGGGAGGTGACGGCAGAAGAGGGCGACGTTCTAAAACAATGTGGAGGGGTGAAGGGGTGAAGAGGGACCCGTTCCTGTCTGGAGGACGTCTGCGACCCCCCACCAACAGTCCACGCGACACCTGGGGATCCTCCCGGCAAGGACGCTACGTAGCCCCCGCACGTCCTTGAAGACAAACGACGCGGGCACGCNGCACCCTTCCCGCCTGCCCAGCTTTTTGCTATGAATAGCAGACGAGGGCAGTCTTAGTTCTGTGCCCTCCAACAACCGAAGCAGAAACAACAAATAAGTATAGCTCACACATGATGAACGATGTGTTGAGTGTCATCTATCACAATGCACATTATGTAAAATCAGCGAAATTCTCATTGATGTAGTTTACCCCCTTGACATGCTACCCCGAGTATGCTTGTTCACGCGTAACATGTTGTAAAATAGGTAAATTTCTTGGTCAGTGCTGGACAAGGTCAGAAGCTAGCATCAATGCTGACAGCGTCTATTTCCTGGTTAACCCTATAGCGTTGCTGCAACACCACCAAAATTCTAACTATTGGTTACTACCTGTGCCAAAGACCAATATAAATTCTTTTCGTATGTTCCATCCAGTATGTCATTACAAGTAATTCATATGTACATCTAAGACAAAAATCTCCCCCTTTACATCATTTTAAACGAAAAATGAACGTGTATGTTAAGGGGTTAATATTAATTCAGCAAGAAGACAGATTTTTTTTTCAAACTGGTAAATTAGCCAGAGCTTAGTCTCCTAACCACGTTTGAAAATCCCCTTCATAAACTATATGTTTCCGTAACTACATATTTTTTTACGTAAAGAATGAATAGTACATAACCAGTACAGTTGAAATCAATTTGTTGAAAACAGTAACACGATTTCGCGTGCTATTATAGATTTAATATTTAAAATCAGTTTATGTGTTAGTACCGTTAAGTTTACAACGACGTACTTTTAACATATCTCTGTTTCTACTATTTTATTATGTAACTTTATCGACGAACTAGTTATCTACGGGTACAAAGAAATGCATATTTAAACACGTGGATGAAAGGTACACAACAGGTTGCAAGAAGCAACTAGGAACTAAGCAGGACTCCTAAATATATTCAAAAAACCTACAACAAGCTGTATCCTCCTCGGAAATTTTGATACACAGACAGACGCACACATAATCATAGACAAAATAAAAGTATTCCCAATTTCGTGCCAAATTTTCAGTACGTTAGAAAAAGCAAGCACATGCTCTCTTAACTTGAAACAGTGAGAATTGAGCCAAATCATTGAAAACAGTGAAAATTGAGCTACTGATAGTGGGGTGCCAAATAACTAATTAATATAGTGGCTGAATTTCACTGATTTATTTGTGATTCCCACTGAATGTCATGAATTCCACTGCTGNATAACTAATTAATATAGTGGCTGAATTTCACTGATTTATTTGTGATTCCCACTGAATGTCATGAATTCCACTGCTGCAAGTCACTTGTTTCCATTTAATTCCCCTGATTCACCGGTCAGCAGTAGCTTATCAACTGTCGTTTAGGAAATTTTACTTCACTGATTGACATCACTGATTCGGACATACATAGTGTGAGAAAATAAAGAAGTAGCAATACTGTTTTCTTTTCCTGACCTTCAAAGAATTTCAGGTCGCAGCAGTGTTTCCATGAATCCTCTGCAAATATCTTCATACCGAGCTCAGCAACTGTAGAAGATTGCTGAGAACTGCCGGGGAGGACAAATATGCCGAACTCGAGAAGAATTTCAATCCTCGCCTGTTTGCCACGGGTTCGCGATCACAACCGAGTGCCAACGCCGCCGAAAACAACTCGAATCATCGCATCCTTCTCTCTCTCTCTCTCTCTCTCTCTCTCTCTTGCAAACAAAACGGGCTCTTCGCAATGGTGGTTTCTGTTTTAATACTCCAGGATTTCGCCCGAGAGGAGATACACCACCCCGGGCGAGACAACTGCTTTCCGCAAGGAAACGCGGCACAAAGGGAATGCGACGTCGAAACAAGAGAATGTAGGATCGGGAGGAGGAGACGGGGAGTGAAAGAGCGAGATCGCTGATTATATTGTGAACTTGGAGAAACACTTCCCAGCTAGGGCGCGTGCTTCGAGGCGGGTCTGCTGTTGGCCTCGCCCCCCCCCCTTCCCCCTAAACCTCAGATGGAGCCATCGGAAACTAATTGAACACCTTGGTGAGCACTCACCACGCTTTCTGACGGCAGGATGTATTCTGATGAATTGTGAGGGGTTGGGGTCTCCACCGTGACCTGCCTCCAGAACTGACGCACACTTCTACAAAGCTTCAGGAGGCCACCGACAGTGGCATTTGCATTTCTCCAACAGCGCAGGAGTTATCTTCTCCAAGGATTCCCCAACTGTGATTACCACAAAGAAAAGTCATAAAAATAACTTGTTTGATTATCATTTTGCATTCACTTATAACAGCGTAAGAGTGGTAATAAAGTGGTAACAACTTCAATCGTGGGGGCCCACCTTCGTGGACAGGAGTTGGAGGCGCAAATGATGGGCAATCCTTCCCTCCCCTTTCACCCCAGAAATCTTCAATGGCACTATATAGCACGAGCTACAAGAGTAACAGAAAATAAGTGGCAAATTTTTCTCATATGTCTTAAAATCTTTATGAGTTAGGCCTACTGGAAGTTTTTACCGCGTTTGAGGCTGAGAACCGCAGGAGCCTCTGTGGGAGCGATAAGGCGATACTGCCACGCGCATCAAGTGCGACATGGTCGGTACGCCCAGGGATCTGGACGGGTGTGTTAGTGATCTCGTCATGCTGCGTGTACCTATAGGCATTTAAGCGGTGACTGTATATTTCTCAGTGGAAAGTCTTAACAAAGTTCAAAACCGATTTTAAAAAAGTTTTTAAAGTCGTTTTTAAAGATGTCGGAAGGCTCCAATGCAATATTTTAAGCACGAGTGTTAAAGTACCACTGTGTACTCGTCTGCTGTTTTTTTTATTTTCGCAGGTAAACATAGCGAGGACACGTTTAACAATTTCGTCAAAAAGATCGTACTTCAAACATGATGCTACGCAGTTCAAACGCCAGGTAGGCGGGCCCCTTAAGTTTAAACATCTTCATAGTTTTAGGAAGAAACAATCACATCATATGAAGATATCACCTTAAGTTCTACTTCCAGGTTAATCAGTTCGCCATTCTGCATTTCGTTTTTCAGTGGTGGACGTCATATTTGAAAAAGGATATATACTAGTGATCCTATCTCTATCAGAAAATGCCGAAAAGAGAATCGTCGACAGTTACGAACGATCTGTGGTTCCACATTTGAGTCTCTCTGAGAAATGTTATTGCAGGTCGGCTGCCCAAAATATTAACAAGAACCCTTCAGTGAAGCGAAACGCAACCAGCAACATTGACTTGCACTGATGGAAGCTCGACTCGCAGGACTTTTTCACATGCTGCCAACAATATTTTATGAAACCTTCCCCCAACAACCTGGGAGGTTCCGATTTATTTGAGGAGGTGGTATCAGTGCTACAAAAATAAGCTATTCTGCTGATATTGGTGATTTTGTCTTCATGAGCCGTGACAGAATACAGAGAGAATAGGAGAGTAGGATTAGTGAGAAAGTCTGCATTTTTCGATGAAAGGTTGAGAGAGTAGTCCAGGTTCTCAATTCCTACTTTTAGGATATAAGGCCGTTGCGCAGATCTCTTGATGTATCCGCAGGATGATAGGCCTGTCTTTTTGAGAAGTGGCATAGATACAAAGCAGGATAAGCGGGGCTAATAGAGAGTAAGGCGCTAGCTACATTGCCTGCAGACTGGACTTCAAAAAATTTGTTTACTTGGTCGGCGGG
>NQII01001375.1:441346-462848 GCA_002778355.1 Clitarchus hookeri | reverse complement strand
CAACCCAGCACGAGGGTACTACTAATAGTAAACATCAGTTGCAAAATAAAATTATGTAAAAGTGCATCACATCAGATATATAAACCATTTATAACAGAAAATTGTAGTTAGTGGAACTAAACTAATAACAATAATAATAATGTAACGTTTAATTTAATTGTAAAGTTTTGGGATAAGCCCCTTGGGTGCAGCAGAGAACATTTTATTTTCAGTACCCGGTAATAAATACCATTATCGGCATAAATTACAGCAAAGTATAACAAATATTCTGGTAACAATAAAATATAAAGAACCACAAAGATATGGTAGATAATATAAATATTTATAAAATGATAAGTATAAATATAAAAATATAAAGCAATAATTACCACAAACCCAGTTATTCCGGAATATGAGGACTGGGTCTATTATTTATTCTTGTCTTTCACCAAACGGTACTACTATGGGTGGACGCGTCTGGGGGAAAAAATGGGCTTCACTCTCCCACGTGGGTCTATCACCGCTACCCAGCCCATTTCAGACATGTTTTCTGTTATCTATACAGCTTGATCCTAAAGACTCTCCCTCCTGTACCTGATCCCTAGGGTATAACAGGAGACACCATTCAGAGCTTACATAAGTACTATAGAGCACACCTCAGATCAGGATTTCCAGGCATATGGTTGTCACTTCAGACATACGTCAGTTATCAGGACGTAGAGGTGTGCTCTGCCAGGCTATTTATCAGTACACGTTGAGTGGAGTCAGATCAGTAACTCCTTAATTGGGAGCAGTTGAATGCTCTCAATAGGAAGAGGATACGCTCTTTCCAATCGCAGTGGGTGGAGGTTCTCCACCCGAGGGCGGTTCCACATCACCTGTCAACAGCAGCGTAAGGAGTTGAATCCTTACGTGCCACCTTGATGGGGCCGAGTGCTATCCTCACTCTACAAAGCCCATTTCAGACAGAGAGAAGACTCGCACTGGTAGTGACTGAAATTTCGTTACACGTGTAGATATTTCCCCGGCGGCTCCGGCAGTTCCACACCCCCGCCTTGCTGCTGCTGACACCTGCTACTGAATGCAAACACACTACTCCAGCCGGCAGTCATCGACACCAAGACTGGCAAAGCCACAAAATGTATAAGAACGACCATTGCTTAGGGAACAACAACCACCTTGAAATTATTTAATGGCAAAAATAATTTAACTACTTAATTTAACACTTTCTTGGATGGTTTTAAAAACTGGTACCTGGCAGAAAAATATTACGCAAACCTTGTTGTGGTAGCAGCAACAGTAATAGTTGCACTCGTATATTAACACGCCTTTACCAGAACAGTGTAGCAAACAATGATACAGAGAGTATCTTAATTTGACCAACACACTCCGACAGCAGGTTAAGCACGAAAAGAGTTGAAAACATATACACACGACCTATGGCCTAAAGTGAATTCTAAGGGCGGTACACATTCTTGAAGTTGGGCCTGAAACTTTAGTATATTATAGTTCCACTGTTATCTCCCTCTACCCCCACCCCCCTCATTCCTGGAATCTTCTCATTCCTTTGATAGCGGCAACATTGTGTTATTTAGTGTTGCGCAGGTTGCCCAGTTGCTGATTATTGGTAAGAATTATTTTGAAATTAAAACATTAATAGAAGAAAACTGTGAGGCTTAGGGTATTTCCACAAGGCAACCTTTTTTGTTAATTATGATATGCGGATTAATAATGCATCATTTTAATCCCAAATATGGTACCCCGTCATAGAGGTTCATCGAAATAAGGGCAGTAGCCGTGATTATTTACATGAAATAATTTTACGGCAGCGACAGGTGTTATGTTTGTAGACCTTTGTTCAGTTTCCCACTATCCAGACACTCAGCGATTCATATGAATCATTTCCTACAATATTTTCAATAAACAAGTGTTTCACTTCCAACTTCAAAGATGTGTACCGCGCTTGATTCACTTTGGACCATAGGTCGTATACATGTTTTCGTCTTCTTCCCTCGTGATTAACATGCAGCTGAAGTTTGTCGGGCGAATTTAGATACATCCTATATGAAACCAAGTTATATGCTTGGATTACTGAGAATTATATCAATCGAAATATTCAACACTTCTATAGTCCATTCGCGGTTGCTTCCAACTTTTCTGAAGCCCTCCTTAAGTTCTAGTTCTATGATATTCCTCCACCTCATGAAATCAAAGCTTAGAAAAAGACGTGTGTTGGTAATGCCTAGTAGTAAATAGTTCTTATGCAAAATGTGCGCACTAAGTTTCATAATATTTTGCAAAATAACTATTTATTACTAGGCATTACCAACACACTTATTTTTTCCCTGCCTCAATTAATTTTATTTATTGATAAAGTGCAAGTAAAAGTTTAATTAAACCAAAAATATGGCACTTAATTGTTAGCACAAGTATAAAACGCTTGTGATACATATCATACACGACATGCGTATTTAGGAAGCAGCCGAAACACGTCTTAATTTACATGGGGTGTTTTTTCAAAGGTTTGATTCAAAAAGTGTGAAGAATTCGCGAATGGACTATGCAGATTAAATCGTAACGTAAAACGACGCGCACTGTTTCCTTCTCATGATCCATCGAACAACGTTCCTATGTTTAACGAGTCATGAAGCCACGTGAACAACTACGTTTGTCCATGTACACATACGTCGTTTTCAAGACGATAATTTTGCACCGGGTAGTAGGCCTACAGAACGCGAGGGTTACTCCCACCACGTTCAGCGAGTGGTCGGAACACGAAAGCCCCGGGTCCACTCGCCGTGGGGATGCGCGCTTTCAATGGGCCGACATCTATTGAGCCATTCATTATAATTTTAATTAAAGGGCGGATTGTAATCAAGTCTGGAGGAGCTGTCTCGTTCGAGGAGACGGGTACGAAATTACCACCCTCTACGCCATTCTGTTCACCTCCACGCCTCTCCCAGCTACAACTCCACCCTCCCTCACCCATCCCAAAAACCATAGCACTCGCCTAATCCTGGCCACTCCCGCGCACTAATGACATCTTAATCCCTTCGCGCGCCGCGGAAAACAATCGTTAGCCGAGGTTTTCCGTCCGGCAACTGCCGTGATTAACCGAAAACAAACGAAAACCTTCGCCCTTTCCTCTTCGCTCGCCTACCGCTGCGAACCGTTGCAGTGATAAACAATACACTGACCCCAACAGCGAAACTCGAGTCTTCAAACGTGAGAAGCAGCAACAACCTTTCCTCAGGTAGTCAATATTATAGTCTGGTCACGATTATCAGACCACTTTTGAAATCGAACTTTGAAAAATGTCACTGCTCTTACCTGCGTGCATTTTTAACGGCTGAACCGACTTTCATGCGCCCAGTAAAGTTGGTAACGACGAAACAGNCTGCTCTTACCTGCGTGCATTTTTAACGGCTGAACCGACTTTCATGCGCCCAGTAAAGTTGGTAACGACGAAACAGAGAGAAAGTAGTTCCAAGTCTTAATGAAGTTTTTGGTAAACATTTACGAAAATTAAAATTACTTATTTTTCTTTCTTTTGAAGGACCTGCTTAAGATATACCTGTATGCACGTTGTGTATTCTTCCGCCTTATGTAAATTTAACGTTGTCTTGAGCCACATCACTTTATTCATGCGTCGGTCAAAATAAACTGTGAAATTATTATAAAAGTAAATATTTTACAAATCTGTTCATTTTTAAACTTTGATGCATTAAAAAAACAGAAAGCTAAAGAAATAATAATTTATGTTATCATAAATGGTTACGTAACACTTTTTAATTGAGCGTTAAGATATGGAACTACTTTGTCTCCATTTTCCTCAACTTTACTGGACGAATGTCACTCAGTACGCCCGTTTAAATATATGCAGTTAGGAGCAGTGACTTTTTCCNTTCCTCAACTTTACTGGACGAATGTCACTCAGTACGCCCGTTTAAATATATGCAGTTAGGAGCAGTGACTTTTTCCAAAGGTTGATTTGAAAAGTACTCACTTTATCGTGAGCAGTCTTTACAAGTGTATCTTAAGCAGGGCTTTCAAAACTGCCAGTTTACCGTGAACATCCTTTACTCTGTTACACTTGCACAAATTTGCATGCGAATCATTTTGAAACAAAATAAAGTAATTATTTTGTTGAAATAAAATGCACAAGTATTACGCACACGACCAAGCCAAGTGTGCATCCAGAAAATGTGCGAAGTAAACGAGATCACGCCGTTCTCTCCCTTCCATCTTCTCTTAATTACCCCTTCCTCATTGACGATAAGATAACGCGCTCGGCTGTGGGTGTCAGGTGTCGTAGTAACCTTAAGTTGTTGCACTGTGCTGAGTATAGTCTATTCTCGGTTTCTTCACACTTTTTAAATTCAAATCTTTGAAAAATCGCCCCATATTAGACGCGCTTGGTTGCTTCCTAAATATATTATCTATCACAATCGTCTTATACTAGTGTAAATATAAAAATACCTTATTTCAGTTAAATTGTAATTTAACATATATTTTGTTTATAAGTGACCATAATTCAATTATAAATAATATTAACAAATACAGGGAGAAAATAGGTATGTTGGTAATGCCTAGTAATAAATATCATTAAACTGAGTGCGTACGAATGCGGTGCGCTGTCCCTTGGGTGTAATATTCTAGACTAGGTTAAGCTTTGTTGAATGAGGTGGGGGAATATCCTGGAAGTAGAACTTAAGCAGGGCTTCGAAAAAGTTGGAAGTAACCGCGAATTAACTATAATTCGCGTTGCTGTGTAGATACTTCCATGTGGGCTGGTGTCTGTAGAAGTTGCTGAAATTCATTTTGACAGGTGTACAATTGCTTGCGCAGACAGCTAACGGTATTGAATTTCCAATACTAACTTTTGTTGTTCTCCTCTCAACGGCTACACAGGCGTTTCAGTCTCGCCCTACCCTGGTTGCAAACTTGGCTTGGTCGCGTAGTACCAGATAGTCACGTTAATCTGAACTTAAAACAAACAATGTTCAATAACTGTCTGAAATCTGTCCTGCTCATAGACATACTTACTTGCATGTCTCTAGAAACCTTAAAGGGGCTGCAGTGGGTGAGTGATTAGACTGCTCGCCTCCCAGCACGGTGAACCGGGTTCAATTCCCGGGACACTCCCCGATTTTCACAAGTGGGAATCGTGCCGGACGATACCGCAGGTCGGTGGTTTTTCTCGGGGGTATCCCGTTTCCTCCGCTCTTGCATTCCGGCGTAGCTCCACCCTCACCTAATTTCAGCCTCATCGGCTCTGAAGACCTCGTTGGTAAGGTTCGACTTCGCCCCTTTTGCAGAAATTCTTCGTTTTTGCGTCATAATTTTGGATTCGTAGTAACTAATGACAATGTACGATTCTAGAAAATTTACATTTTACGAGTTGTTTAATATTTATGTGCATAATTTTAATTGTGTATTTTTCTGCTTGTTGTAAAAAGTCGAGAAAATATCTATATTTTGTAAATACTAGTCACATCTCCTGACAAATCTGAGAGCTCTGATGATTCCTTTGCAAGCTAAAGGTACTAACACTACACTGAACTGAACCAGTTACGTGGCCAATAAGGAAACCCACTAACTTTTATACGCGTATTAAACTGCACAACAGAATCCAGGACACAATTACCAACTCTACACGAGCCGCTGTGAGCAAATGTGGGCAACAATTGACAAAGTATTGTTGAAGGGTACGCCCACGAACATACAGTTCGCATCTACCGTGTTGAATGTTACGTATAAATCCTGAAAGTGGCCACTGCCACTGAACTAATTTCTTGCTCGTTAAGTTAATCCTTTCGCTTTTTTGGCTGTTATTTTATCTAATGTTTTCCTGTGTCCAATGATATGGAACACATGCGGAATGCAGTTCTTGGAGAAAACTTACCGGACTTCGATGAAGTCGGCAACGTTTTACACATAAGAAAAAAAATATGGAATTGGTTACGGCGGGGAACGAAATATGATCGTGCTGGTGGGTGGTTAGTGTGGTTAATTATACTATGTCCACTAATGTTTCACAAAACGTGGGCAATAATTAAAATATTTTCGCAATTCTTGATATGATTAAATTTCTTCTTAAGGAACTGTAAAGTCGCCAAATTTCCTTTGCTATTTTGCGTAACCAATGAAGGCGTTTCGTTTGTAGCTCGGAGGATTCTCCTCCAATGTTGTTCCCTCCTTCATATGTTCGCTTCTCCTGGGAAATCACATAATTCACAAGAGAACAAAACCTACGTTGAAAATTGACTCGAGATAAGAAAGGCTCCATTTGAACAGACGTGGTTAAAACCATAATATTACTTTTCTTTCGTGTAGAGAAGCTTATCGGGATCCCAGTCTAACAGGTATCGAAATTAGGAATAATCGCACCAGAACTCGTTTGAAACAGGGACGAAAATTTACTTGGGACAAATCACGATCAGTTCCGCCTACCGGGGAGCGAACCCGCGACCTACAGAGTGCGAGTCTCACGAGCTGCAGCATAACCAAACACACTCTGGTTACCACAATTAGTTTTTAAAGTATGCCAACGTGCGAAATAAAACAAGACTTCGTGAATGTACACATTTCTGTTGACTGCTGAGAGTGCGTGATTTCGATACGTCTACGACTTANATAAAACAAGACTTCGTGAATGTACACATTTCTGTTGACTGCTGAGAGTGCGTGATTTCGATACGTCTACGACTTATGCCGAGAGGTTAAGCATATTGCACGCTTCGTCAGTTCTATGCTGGAGATAAATGAAGCTGGACTAGCGCAGCTGTATACCGACGTTCATTGTAGCTCCAGAATCTGCCTTACCATAAACTAACATAGAATTTTTGGGCCAACCACAATGTTTCAGCGTTATTTTACACCCCTGCATAGTCGTTTGGCTCCCCTTGCCGCAAATCGTTGAACTGATTAACCATAGCATTCCCGTTTACATGTAGCATATGACGTAGATAGAAATTCCGGGACTGGAGTGCTGCAGCTATTGCTATTACTGCCACCTGAGGTTACTTGGGAAACTGTGCTTGTTGCAGGCAGTACACACTTGAGTGTCTATAATCCAGCTGGTTCGGATTTTTTTTTTTTCATAATTATTAATTTTCTATTTTCTAAGGTTTGTAGCGGAACTCCATCAACGTCCAAATGTTCGCTGTGTAATTCTGATACTCGTTTTTGTACAATATGACTCGGCAAATTAAAGGTAATTGTATAATAATGCTTACAGGATTTAAAAAACGAGTACTTTACTTTTAAGAGATGAATTTATACTTAATAACGCTTAGAACGCTGTAAATTTATATCAGANATAAAACAAGACTTCGTGAATGTACACATTTCTGTTGACTGCTGAGAGTGCGTGATTTCGATACGTCTACGACTTACACCGAGAGGTTAAGCATATTGCACGCTTGGTCAGTTCGATGCTGGAGATAAATGAAGCTGGACTAGCGCAGCTGTATAACGACGTTCATTGTAGCTCCATAATCTGCCTTACCATAAACTAACTTAGAATATTTGTACCAACCACATTGTTTCAGCGTTATTTTACACCCCTGCATAGTCGTTTGGCTCCTCTTGCCTCAAATCGTTGAACTGATTAACCATAGCATTCCCGTTTACATGTAGTCTATGACGTAGATAGAAATTCCGGGACTGGAGTGCTGCAGCTATTGCTATTACTGCCACCTGAGGTTACTTGGGAAACTGTGCTTGTTGCAGGCAGTACACACTTGAGTGTCTATAATCCAGCTGGTTCGGATTTTTTTTTTTTCATAATTATTAATTTTCTATTTTCTAAGGTTTGTAGCGGAACTCCATCAACGTCCAAATGTTCACTGTGTAATTCTGATACTCGTTTTTGTACAATATGACTCGGCAAATTAAAGGTAATTGTATAATAATGCTTACAGGATTTAAAAAAACGAGTACTTTACTTTTAAGAGATGAATTTATACTTAATAACGCTTAGAACGCTGTAAATTTATATCAGANAAAAAAACGAGTACTTTACTTTTAAGAGATGAATTTATACTTAATAACGCTTAGAACGCTGTAAATTTATATCAGAAAAAGAAAATAATTAAGACGCAAGATTTTTTCTTTGTAATGATAAATAAATACACACGTAAAAATACTTTAAAAATTAATTTTTTTTAACACTCATTAGAAGCCGAAAAAGGCTTTTCGCGGTAAAGTAGACACTTGTCGAGTCAATCTTTCAAAAAAAAAATTCTGCCCGTAAATGTTTCTATGCTAAAGTACATAGTGGCATGCAGTCTCCCAGTTAATGGTGGCAACCAATTAATAAAATTAGTTCTCGTACTCGATGTTTTATAGGGGGTAATATTTAAACTTATGATTACAAAAGTTAGTATTTATTGATTTATACACAGAATATTACGAATTTGCATTTCATTAAAGTACTGGCATTCCTAACAATTCCACGGTTTCATTTTGATGGTGCATGAATAAAGTGATCAGGCCAACAAAAATGTTGATGTTACATATTGCAGGAGGATACAAAATGAAAAATAAAATACATCCCAGGCTGTTAATCAACACAGGAATGCTAGTCGCTATGCTCATAGATGTGCTTTTTTTACACGAGGCGGAATGGTACACTCTACGCAGAGTGAAAAAACTAAGCAGTGCTATAGAATATGCGTTTGCATGTATACGTAATAAAACTTCCTGCGTATCGTTACATAATACCAGTGCCATTGCACGAGACTGTAAATTGAGAAGGCCAGACAGAGCAGATCCATTTCCAAATTAGCAAAACTAAGGTTCCAAAATTTCTCCCTTAAAAAAAATAACGTGACAATGTATTACAAACCATGCAATTTAACCATTTTTATGTATTTGTGTTTCCGGCTGCCATGGCGCGGAGGTGTGCACCACTGAAGGCTTTTATCGGGCCGTTTACCATTACTATTGCAAAACAGATGTTACGATATTGCGAATTCAGTATTATCACAGACAACAGACAGCTACAGACGTGACGGCACACGCCTTCCTCGCTTTGAAATTCAAGGAAAGGCGATGCCTACATTATCATCTCCCTATACGCTGCTGGCGCCCTGCACTTCTGCGCAGCGCGAAGAAAATGCTGTTCTGCGCAGGTTTCCTCCAACTCCGTTCCTAGCAACATCAAGGCTGTGCACGGCAAACTGAGCTCTTTCGAAAGCCCTGCTCAAGATCAACTTGTATACACATTGTGTATCCTTCCGTCATACGAAAAACTAACACTGGCATGGGTTTGATAACTTTATTCATGCGTCGGTCAAGTGAAACTGCGGAATTATTAAAAAATTATTCCATTTTACAAATTTTGCTCATTTTTACACTTAAATGCACTAAAAAGAGGCAGCAAAAAAAAATAATTTCAGTTTTCACAAAAGTTTGCTTAATACATTTAATTCAACGTTAAGACAAGTTACTACTTTCCCACCGTCGTCGTGCCCGTTACAATGTTTGCAGNGCTTAATACATTTAATTCAACGTTAAGACAAGTTACTACTTTCCCACCGTCGTCGTGCCCGTTACAATGTTTGCAGGTAGGGACAGTGGCATTTTTCAAATGATGATTTAAAAAGTGTTCAGCTAACCGCGAAGAGCGTACACCAAGGTGTTACAGAGACGGAAAGTCAGACTGGGAGGACGTCTCATTAGTATAGCGAAACCAGGAAGAACAGGGAGGGAAGATACTCAGTTTCTGGTATTCTGCGCCATACATATACTCGGTGGAAGTTAACACACGACTTGCANGCAGGGAGGGAAGATACTCAGTTTCTGGTATTCTGCGCCATACATATACTCGGTGGAAGTTAACACACGACTTGCACTTGAAAAAACTGCAAGTTATGAATGTTTGAATTTCTTTGTAATTGAGCGCGAGGCGTCGGGTGTCTTGTGGGCTACTCCACTGAATTATACTGACTCTGTGTCAGGAAGGGACCAACTGCAGAAATTTCTTTTCGCAAATGACATGTTGTGGTATCTGCCAAAAGAATTTACAAGCTCCACATTTTATATTCACGCCAATCTTCGATTACGTTTTAAAACACTAATTTAACTCGTGAACACCTCTGATGGGAAATCTTTAGAACACAGTTTAGACGGAAGTTTCATTCTTAAAAATTTTTGCTCTATCGAAAAATTTAAGTCTACTGAACTAAAAGGCCTAAGACACCACGAAACAAGGCGGATGTTGAGAGTCGTATTATCCGCTAAAGGCAACGGGAATTTTCACACCAGTATTGAATGTGTAGTAGAGAAGAAGTCGGGAGAAGTAAAACCAATAAATTGATAGTTACGCGATATTCGTTTCTAAAGAATTTTGGACATAAAATATATCGCCTAGGTTGTGATAAATATTTACGTAAAACTCACATTTCTGCACCGAATTCTTGAATTCATTTTGCAAGAAAAACACACTTAACTACTTTTTATTTTATGCTGAACGCTATGACTGTGCAGTTTTTGGAAGAGTTAAAATATATTTCCGGCAACACCCAAAACTACACAGGTCGGCAATATTGTTTCTGGTCAACGTAACTGAATTAATGTCTAATGCACTCAGATGAGTGAGATGTACTGAAGTCCACGTATAGCCAATAACATAAAGATTGCGAAAGTAATAAAAATTATAGTTCGTTAAACAGTTAATACTGACTTTCAAAATTTATATGACGAAATCCTACTATAGTCTATTCGCGGTTTCCTCATACATTTCGAATCAAACCATTAAAAAATCATCCCGATTCTGACATGTTTGATTATTTCCTAAATATGTCATATCACAAGAATGTTGTATTTGTGTTAACATAAAAAATTATCTTATTTTTAATTAAATTCAACTTTTAATTATATTTTATCTGTAAATTATAAAATTTAATTTATAACTAATATGATTACAACCAGAGAGAAAATAGATGTGTTGGTAGTGCCTAGTAAGAAATAGCTATTATCCATAATATCGTTAAAATGAATGCGCACGAATGCGGTGGGTTGTCCCTTCGGTGTAATTTTCTAGATTTAGTAAAGCTGTCTTTGCATGAGTCTGAAGAACAGTCTGAAAGTAGAACACAGGCAGGGCTTCAGAAAAGTTGCAAGGAACCGTGAATGGGCAATACTGAGTTTATTTTTTTCGAACTCATTACGTCTTACGCTAGGTAACACCCTTTCGGTTATCGCTGGCAGGCAACCACGAACTCCGTCGTCGAAGTTCAGCGGTAACCGATGCAGCAGCCTGCCAAGACGCATTTCTCTCCATGTCCAGTCCATTAAAGGGGCAGGAGAAGAAATATTTCCTGCCACAATCCAAACTTGTCCTCTTACCAGGTTTCTTCTGCTGTTGCTGCCGGTATACCTCCCCCTTGCCCCTTCGTCATCGCCCCTACGGCAACTCATTTTTCCCTCTGTTTTATTTCGGCAGCGAGCAAGCTGTCGCTAGAATTCCCCCGAGGTTTATGAAAAATGAGGCCCGCGCCTTCGCTGTTACTAACTTTTCCTTCCTGTGCCTCTGCGCGCCTGCATCCGACGAAGCTTAATGTTCCGTGTTGCGACGCGAGCTGAAAAGGGTGAGCTTCAGTCGCGGGTCTTAGAACCTGTTAAGGAACTCAGCATTTATAACTACACACACCAGAATTTCGCGAAAAGATTTCCACATATGCTAGATTTCAATGCCCTACGGGCCTACCAGCTGTTTTCCTTTGCTTATTGGCCGCGTGTCCTTGTGAGAAGCCATTCTCTTACTTGACCGGCCAATCAGAATTAGGTAACTCCAAGCCCGTGCGTCTGTGATTCGTGGGCACACGCCTAGCACGCGTAACGCCTAGATCACCTAATCAAGAAAGTGGATTTGAGCTAAAGTGTTATAAAATACAACTGGTCTTGAAGTCTTTTAGCGAGATTCGGGTGTCCCTATCTATAAAACGGCGGCTGTGGACGTACTTGGCAGTAGCAATAATAACTATAACTGTCATCTCAAATTCTAAATACATTGCCACAGACTTTTTAAGCTAAAGAAATGTTGAAGAAATACTAAACGTTATTAACAAAGTTTGGATTTACATTTTGGGGAAGTGTAAAGATACAATTTTGCGTAATTGTGCGATATGTACAGGGTATGGTGGTGTGTGGCACACCTCCGTCAAACTGTCATTTTAATTCTGAAATACGAGATGATCAAAAATCTTTGGTGCCTAAAGAATTATAAAGCATGAAACGTTAAACTTTATTACTCATCACTCCGCTGCTCTAAACCACAAGTCCCACAATCCAGACACACAGTTTAGCAAATAATGGAAAGTCGTACGGCATAAATTAACACAGATATAGGCAGATATACCAACACCTACAAATGACATGCGCTCCCGGAAACTTTTTAGTGAACAGTGCCCTAATTGTATTACTAACTATTACCGTACGGAAAAATGCATGTAACTCCATTTAAAATATTTCAAACAACACGACTTCGGAGCACTCGACTGGCGTGGAGAGTTTTGGGCAACTCTAACAATCGAAATGTTGAGAGACGATAAGCAGCGCCGGAATGAAAGGTCGAGTGAAACGGGAGATCCCCGAGAAATCTCGCGGACCAGTGGCATCGTCCGGCACGATTTCCACATGTGAAGATCCAGGAGTGACCCCGCCGGGAATCGAACCTGGTTCGCATACGTGGGAGGCAAGTAGTCTAACCACTACACCACACCGTGGCCCCACTTCTAAGATTTACTTTATAATTCGTTGAAAAAACTACTGTTGCAATTTGTGTACAGGCCCTCACTACACTTCGCTCACTTGNAAAAGTCCGCCCCTTCACGGAAGCACGTAAATGAAGTAGGTACGTAGCTCATAAAAATAGAACCAACCATATTTCTCTTCTCCTTGTAACACCCAACCAGAAAATTCACAAACTCTTATGCAATGACGATGCTACAGCTACCACATATTAAGATCGTTGGATATTGTTATGGTTAAATTAAGGTAGGTTTTTTCTGAAGTGAGGACGACGGACTGATAACAGCACAGGTCTCACGTTCGATCAAGCCGATTTTCCGGGTGAAGGAGATTTACGTTCTTTGTTCAGGTCTGCGTGTTCTTTCGTATATTTTACTTTCAAACTGGAAGACGATGGCAAAATACCGCATGGCATTTCTTATGCATCGTATAATTACTTTACTACCAAAATATTTTAACGAAGATTAATTAATGTAAATAAAATAGTTAATCTTTGATTTTTTTTTCATCATAGTATATTTACTGAAACTTAATAGTATCTTCCCGTAAAAAATACAAATATAAATGATATAGCACCTATTTAGTTTATTTTGTGGCATACTGTATAAAACACCTCATAAAAAAAATATGAAGTATTTTTCTTGTCGTCTGATAATAGACAAAACTTTTATGAAATACTGCTAAATGACGAGAGCTAATAAATATATTTTGTACAACGTATTACTTAATGTAAAACTGCATTGTACATAATAACACCACAGTTAAAATCAAGTTATTTCACAAATTTTAACCAAATTTGGTTATCGCTAAGCCAAACGTGCCACCTCTGTAAATATCTGCACTATTGGTAGCAAAAAATGCCTTCCAATGAACAGTAACGTGAGCGAGCGAAAGGCCACATCATAATGCCATGACGTCTACAGAAAAATTTAAAAAAAAAAATCACAACAGAATAGAAAATGTGGTACCTGTGATTTGCGAGTAAAATGCGACTGTTTTCTCTGTATGGAAAAGGGGTCGCGGTGGAGTAGTGGTAAGACTACTCGCCTTCCACCTAGGCGAACGAGGTTCGATTCCCGCCAAGGTCGCTATTGGATTTTGGCATGTGGGAATCGTACCGGACGATGACGCTGGTCGGTGAGTTTTCTCGGGGATCTCCCATTTCCCCGTCCTTTCATTCCGGCACTGCTCCATACTCACCTCGCTTCACCCTCATCAGCTCTCAAGACCTCGATGTTACGAGCCGCTTAAATCTCTTCTAACACACTCATTCGCTCTGTCTGAAAAAAGAAGCACGTTAAGAAAAAACCAGCACGATATTTTAAATATGTTCTAAAGAAAGAATTGGGGTTATTTTCCTTAATTTCGGTGAAATAAAATGCTCAGTTAGCATAAATAAACTGCATTATTTTTAAGTCACCCTTTAATGCACAGAACGACTGAAAGAGACGGGACTTCCTTTCTACAGAGAGCTTCGAACCACAAGTTTAACCGCTATGATGCTTTCCGATGCCGTAGCGTGAAAAACCACCGACGATGAAGTCACAAGTTATAGTGAAACACACAATATGAGCATAAATCTAGCCACTGAATAAAGTCGACTCGCAGTTTCTTCACACTTTCTGAATCAAACCTTTGAAAAAATGACCCCATGTATGATGTGTTTTGTAATTTCCTATATATGTCGTCTATCACAAGGTTTTATACTTGTGTATACTTAAAAGTACTTATTTTTTTGTAAAATTAAACGTTTACCTATATTTCATCTATAAATTATAATATTTAATTTATAACTTATATGAATAAAACCGAGCACGAATGCGGTGCGCTGTCCCTGTGGTATAATTTTCTAGTCTCGGTTATACTTTGTTTTGAATGAGGTGGAGGAATATCCGGGAAGTAGAACTTCAGCAGGGCTTCAGAAAAGTTGGAAGCAGCTGTGAATGGACCATATAACAGCACATCGGATGTCGTCGGAACCGGAGCGATCGTCTGGGACAACTCGAGGGAAAACTCGCGCAGTGCTGAAAAGGCAGCCGCACCCGCACCCTCTCCGGGGAAGTTTTTGTTTCTCGCTGGTGTTTGTATTCTGCGCGAGCGAGTTGTCTAATCCGGACCGCCCTCGCCACATCTATAACCGCCCTCATAACCGCACGCGGCCCCGTCGTAACTCCGGATCAGAGGGGGCGGAGAAGGTCATCATGGCTTCACGCCCACCCAATATCCGCGCTGCGTCTTCTCTTCTCGTTTTTATCATTTCTCCTTTTCACCTCGTCGCTCCGCCGGCCGTGTAATACTACGTCCCGTCCGCCGGCAATTTCTCCACACCCTCGTCACACTGCTCCTATTTAATAGAACTACGAGCGCTATAACGGGTTCCAATCAGTACTTACATCTCATTTTGTCTACCATGACAAAAATTCATGTTTCACCTTGAAAACCAGTGCCAGGAAATTAACACTTATTTCGCTGAATGCAATAATTTGAACAGAAGCTCTGATGATAAAAATAAAATTTGTTAGTGAACATTTACAATTTATTAGTCTGGCACTATTTCAATGAGCATTTTCTTCACCCAGGCAAGTGTGTCGCTCTCTCAAACACACACACACATTATATTTCTAACAGGACAGAGAAGCGTTGACTGCAACGTCAGTGCGTCATACGAGGGTTCTGTGTTTGAATCCCATGCACTGTTAGGATGCGTGCACGTCATTAAGTTTAAGACTAATGATAATTTATTTTGTAAGCTTTTTCCCGCACTGTTAGTAAAAAATTTCCTTAATTTTACGGAAAAGTGCCGGTTACATATTCCATAGAACTCTCCGTAAATATACGGACACGTTGCTTTTTAAGAACGGACTTCCCGTAAATTTCACGGAACTATCCGTGAATTCGTGAAACCTCTCCATAAAATTTCTGTAAAAAAAAAAAAGAGATTACGAAAAAAAATATTTTCTGATGTTCTACTTTTAATAAAAATAAATTTTAAAAAGTTAAAATAATTTTTATNGACACGTTGCTTTTTAAGAACGGACTTCCCGTAAATTTCACGGAACTATCCGTGAATTCGTGAAACCTCTCCATAAACTTTCTGTAAAAAAAAAAGAGATTACGAAAAAAAATATTTTCTGATGTTCTACTTTTAATAAAAATAAATTTTAAAAAGTTAAAATAATTTTTACTGCAGCGATATTTGAGCCCGAATCAAAAGATTCATTGCCGGGTACTTTTACCACAACCCTACAACTTTTTCTAACNCTGCAGCGATATTTGAGCCCGAATCAAAAGATTCATTGCCGGGTACTTTTACCACAACCCTACAACTTTTTCTAACAACATGACACTCCAGTATATTTATAAGTGTCAAATAAATGACTTTTTCGTAATGATTTGGGTACTTCAAGTGTTGCTCACTATTACAGATGCCTAGTGCTGCTTTTTTTTGTTTGAAGGAATAGGTGTAAGTGACGCTGATATCCTAACTGCCGCAGAAACGATAATTTTCTAGTTACAGTGGCAAAGAAAGCTTTGTGTATACTCAACATTGTTCGTTCCCGAAACTCAAGGCTATTAGAAGTATGGAGAAGTTCCGTAACGCAATAACAGAGCGGAATCAACAAAAGAGCCCTGTGAGGAAAACTGGAGAAGTTTTGTGCTCAACAGAAATCGCTCAACACTAACAAACACAAGGCGAGGTGTTGGACTGAATTTTAAGTAAGTAGGCTCGTGACATACCACAAAGTTAGTTACGTGTCTGGGTATATAATTACTAAGAAAAATAAAACTATAAAAGGGTGCACGGGTCGTTAAGCTGCTGTCTCGAAAACCGGGAACGGTCTTATTATTATTATTAGTCTTATTAATATCCGACCGACTCTTGAAAGTATTTAAATAGCCCAAGACGAGAACATGATCCTACATCAGAAACCTACTAAAGAAAAGAAAAACTGAAGAGTTTTGAGCAAACCACGGCTGATAATTTGCGATTCAAACAATAGGGATTCAGTTTGTTTTCCCAAGAGTTCTCAATCCAAGAGATTTTCGAGCCACGTATGGAAAAAAATTCACGCAAACAAACAAGCGGAGAACCTGACTCTAAATTTTACAACTTCAGCCGGTACGCTAATCCTCTGTCTGTACATAGCAGAGGGGGAGGGGGGGGGCTGAAAAATGTGAGCGAAAATCTAATTGGCTCAAGCGCGTAATGCCTCTCTTCAGGTTTGAGCTACGTTGTAAAGAATTGGATTAAACAAAATACGTCCCTTTGTTTACCGACAACATGCATCTTTTCTTAAAATATTTTGTGGACAACCCTTATTTTATTTCGTTCAGAGATAAAAAAAAATTCCTTTCTTTCAAGAAGACTCTGCACACACAAAAAAAACACCCACGCACACATTTAGAAGTAATCGAATATCACCACCAGCTACAGATCAAGATTATTTCCTAAGAAGTTAGTCACAACTTGTATTCATGTCACGGTTATAAAGATATAAGCTTGGAGCAGACCTGCTCATTTTAATTAATACTGAAATTACTTAAGGTAGAGTGTTGTCTGAAGGCCTTGTAAATTAACGATCTGCCAATAACGAACGAAAAAAAACCTTGCCGTTATGGTTATATTGTTTTATGGACTTAATTAGCGATATTAATTTTAATTTAATCTCATCACATGGAAGCATTGATAATTTTTAAAAGAAATTACTAACCATCAATTAAAAATAATTGTAAAAGAACACTTCCGTCATTTACCTAAACTCGCAGATTACATTAGTAAACAACTTATTATACTTTTAAAAGGAAAGTAGACTATTAACATAGCTGTCTGAATACTTGAACGAATTTTAAACTGAACTTACTGATGCTCCATGAAAATCTCACCACCGTCTAATAAACCATTAGATCTTTCATACTCCTTTATATTTTTTTACGAAACTTGCTGACAATTTGTTAAAACATTACGAAGTCGTTAATTTCATACACGACTTAGGCATGGGCAGCCGTCATCTCTGAACGTATAATTGTTAAAATAACTGGCATAACTAGTTTCGCGAGTAGATGGTCTTATTTTAAATATAAAACTGGACCAACGCCTGACTTTATTTATACACGCCACTAAGTAAAACACGAGTGTTACTGACACGATACAACAACAGAAACATCTTCATCTGTTGTTAGCAAAAATGTACTATAAAACACCTGTTCCAATACAGCAATCAGCAAAGATAAAAAACAGGGACTCAACAATTTCTCCACATTCCTTATACGTGAATACGCTATTTTAAATAAAATTCAAGGCGGTGGGTGTGTGTTTATTTTTCTTCGGTGTGTAAATGCAGGTAATTAATATGTAAAAAAAATCGGTATACTTTCTTATTACGTAGAATAATTATTTCCACAAAATGTTTCTCTCTTGAAAATGTATTTCCAACCAAAATATATCTCCAACTAAAGAAAGATCGCGATGTAAAGTAGTCACACTGAAATTTTGCCATACAGTAGGTTTGACAGACGACGGATTGTTGCGAAACGCTTTCAGCTGACGGACGAAAACGATAGACGAATGACTGCCGGGCGGACGAGCGACAGACGGATGCGACGGGCCATTGAGAGTCCAGCTTTAGGTAATTAATATCTGCATGCCACGTTTGGTTACGTCCAATGAATTGCCAAGCTCATACAGCAGCACAGCCTTCAGTGAGTTAAGATACACAAACGGCTACAAAAACACATTTTTCGCGTTCCACACGAGTTTGAAAGCAAAATTGAAAAAATAAAAGAAAACTGTAAGAATGAACAAAATTATAAAACAAATTAAACAGTTTCTTTACAAAAAAAAAACAATTTCATAAGTGGGCCAATTGTGAAATATTGTACAGTTATTTCTGATACTGCGGAATTTTAGTATTACTAACACGGAGAAGAAAATATTCAAGGAATAATTCCAACAGAAGCGAATAAATTGACGTTTCCTTATATTACTCGGTGATATAACTGGCAAAAATTCTCTTAGCAATGATCAATATGACGATAATAGCTGTGTCAAAATTACATGCCGTGGTGCTTATAAACGTTAATAGTTGGCATCGGCGAAATAATTGTCAGATGAACTTCGTGCATTTGTACATGATTAAATCAACACACTGACAGGTAAATCGATAATGTATTACCTAAGGATGTTCCATATTTCAATATATCGATGATAATCTATACCAAAATACATTCCGAACGTTACACATTTTTAGAAATAATGATGTATTAGTGTCGGTGATTGCCAGTATTATCGATATTATGGGAGTGATCTATATAAATGTAAAAGTGTGATATTAACGATTATGTTGGTAATAAAATTATTAACTACAAAAATTAGATTCCACCAGTTTAGGTAGTTTTTGTTCACTAATATGTTAAGTCATTATCGTTAGTATTGTTGAAAGTTTAAATAATATCGTTATTCTGACAACTTAAAATCAGTATCCCTAATAGTATTATAATTGTGACCACCTCGATATTTCTGATGTCTCGAAAACATCGAGCAAATTGTACTCAAATATTGACAGCAAAACTTAAATAACACACATCCCTAGTTGCAACCGAGTTAAAGTTTCTGCAGTAAATCGTTAATAATTTTAAGTTTACGGTAGCCAAAATTAAAAAAAACGTGACAGCAGNACACATCCCTAGTTGCAACCGAGTTAAAGTTTCTGCAGTAAATCGTTAATAATTTTAAGTTTACGGTAGCCAAAATTTAAAAAACGTGACAGCAGAAAGATATTAACCGAAAATTTTGAAGATCCATTTTAGAGAGAGCCTAGTGATTACGCGGACATGTTTTTTTTTTTGTAGTCCTACAAGCGAACAGTTCAAAATAGTAGTCGCGCTTTAAAAGTTTGGCCTCAAGTTAGGTATGACTGCTTAATTCTTTTTGATTTTCACATTCTATAGCTAATTCACGTTGGTTTTGGAAGCCGAACGCCACACAGCAGTGAATACGTTCAGCGATGCAGTTCAGTTGATAACAGCGATGTGTTATTCACACACACGTGCGCAAAGTTACATTCAGCGGAAACTGTTACAATTTTCCCACTGCGCCCGGCATACGAGTGAAAGCGTCTGTTTGTAGTACATCAAAGGCCACATCGCATCGGCGACTGTTTAGTTTACCGTGCTAGATCTGCCAGCTGACTTCTCAAATAATAGCCTGTTCATACTTTTGGCCTGAGCACAAAGAGTGAACCAAAAAAAAGTGCATTGCAACACAGCTCGCAAACTACACTGCTGAGTTGCAGGAAAAAAGAAATTGACAAACACTGAAATTATTTATAATATACGTCTAAAAGTATGTTCACGACTAACTTTGAACATTGGAAATGTCTATTAACATTTCTCTTGACAAAGAATAGAATGAAACTGTAAAACTTTTATATAAATAAATACGACCCCATTGCGCCGATTTTTTTTACTCTTAAAACAAAAGGAACCAACTTCAAATCTCCATCGCTTGAAATACTGGGGAACTGTTTTCCTCATTCTGTTTTAACACTGTGTATTTTATAGCACCCGGCGTTAAAGATGAAATAGTAACAGTTATAAGCCGCATTAATTTTACATATTGAGTTAGAAAGTGTTTAGAAAACCTTTCAACACATGGTAATCATTTTCGCTTATACCAATTAATTTTGTATTTCGGCAGACGTCAAAGCGAGGACAACTTTGGCAACTCCAAAGATACAACATCCCGCATAATATCTGCTGAGCTTACAGCGTGTTAATGCAGGATTACATATTAAAATATGCACGCGTGCAAGTGCCTTCCTTCGCAAAGCAAACGTAACCTCCGATGTGACACATGCAGATTACGCGCGCAGCCAGAGGGCTGATGTGATGCGTGGGTACGAACTCTCGCCCGAGGAAACTTTGCAGAGCGGGTGGGAGGTCGCCCGCAGGTAGCCGTTTAACCGCTCGTAATGGAAACAGCGCTAATGTGCGCTCTCGGGGCCTAGCACGCTTGGTTCGCACGCTCATCGATCACACCCCAGAAGCACGAGCCGCGGCTTGTTCACGCGCGTTGTGCATACACCTGCTTCGCGGTTCATCTGTCGACTGGTTTAAGTCGCACAGTGGCGACACGTCGTTTGCCCTAAACGTTTAGGGCAAACGACTTTAGGGTAACCGAGGTTTAGGGCAACCGGGGTTCAGGGCAGCCGACGTTTAGGGCAAACGCCTGCATGCAGTGTTTTATAGGATTTGCGAGAGGAGACAAACTTTTAGAGGAAACTATTTTTAGAGTAAACGCCTTTAGGGCAAACGAAATGAAGGGGAAATGTCTGTTTATGTGAGTTATGCGAGAAAAATGTTTTAGAGCAAACGCCTTTAGGGAAAATGAAGTACCCCCCGCAGAGAAATAGTGTTCCAGACATATTTTCTGTTGTTGTTTGTGCGTTTACGTGTGTCTCAGAAAATAAATATCCTGGGGGATGCGAATTGTTTTCCAGAAGATATAAAAACCAATAATCTAAGCCCACGCGATTTTGTTTTTATCATAATAAGTGTATTATAAGAGAGAAAAGAATAGCGAGAACTACAAAATAATTCACTTTTTTCAACTTTCTGGCGCAGTTTCTTAAAAGGTAAGAGAAAATTAAAACTGTGCAGTCATAGTGTAATCTGCATGCTTTCATCACGTTCCATAAAGTCCTAGTGTCGCAGGTCTAATTTGCAAAGGAAAGTATGACGACGAGAGCATGCACGCCGGTTCATT
>NQII01001375.1:313918-423284 GCA_002778355.1 Clitarchus hookeri | reverse complement strand
GCACGTCTTCCACCAGGGACGTCATCCTGCAACTTCCCGACGTCTCCGCCTAGCTGACGCGTGAAGGTCGTTGCAGAGTATTTGATATACGCGTGTCCTTACGAAACTATTAAACGCGTGTTCAATTCGCTAGGAGCCGCGGTGGTGCAGTGGTTAGACTTCTCGCGTCCCACCTAGGCGAACCGGGTTCGATTCTGGGCGGGGTCGCTCCCGGATTTTTGCGAGTGGGAATCAAGGGTCAGAACTGGCGAGCAATGCTCTCGTCGTACTGCCAGTAGCATTGGTGGAGAGTCTGTGTCAAGACTCGATACAGGGTCCTCCAGTAGTTATTCATGTAAGTGACGCGTGCATGTTGAGATACGTCGCTTTGAAAAGGCCGTTTTTAGATTAGTTGGAGTGCTCCGAAATGGCGTTTCTAGCGTGCAGGACGTATTGAAAGCACTCAACAGGCCTTGTCTGTAATGTGCGTGTGTGATCTTTTCGCTGATCAGCAAACTGAATGGGTGAGTGAAGAGATTTGGGCGGCTCTTAACGTCGAGGTTTTGAGAGCCGATGAGTGTGGAGCGCGGTGAGTATGGAGCAGCGCCGGAATGAAAGGACGGAGGAAACGGGAGATCCCCGAGAAAACCCGCTGACCAGCGGCATCGTCCGGCACGATTCAGCAAATTCAGTGGCGTGCCGAACCTCTGTTTCGTTTGTTTGCCATCCTTTGTACAGCCTCTAAAGTTTATGGCCATATTCCACAGTAATAGATTCCGTACGAGTTTGTGCTAGTTCTGTCACAGCAGTTGTTATTACAGTGAGTATGACAGCCATTTAAATGTGTCGCGATGTACGGCTGGGTACCATAAGGTTATACTTCCTGACACAGAATTCGTTCGCACTTAACCAATTATACAGTTTCAGAGCGTAGGATAGTCACCGCCACCACTTCGTTAAACAAAAATTTTGAAACCAAAAATAATTCCTGTACCTAATTTATTCGTCAATGAAATTAAAAGTTTGTTTAACGACTTGAAAATACGACAAATCAAATAACGTAGGCAATGTCATCTTCTAAATACTGCGTAAACATGTGCCACAGAATTGAAAGTTATACCTTATACTGTAGTGTAAGAGAAATGTTATGTCAGCTCGCATAGCATCTGGTATACTATCTCGATTACCAGACCTTTTATAAGCTTGTACATGAGCTAGTACGGCAGCAGGTATCGTGCAATGCCAGCTTTACCGTTAAGCAACCAAAACAAACCACCGGGATCGACGTATCCGCAGGGTGCTGTCCATTCTCTGAATACAGACAAGACGTGAAATCACAGCCGACTGCCTCCTCCCCACTTTTGTAACCTTTTCAAAGGCTCTTCACGATGAAGTGGTCACTTTAGAAATCAACCTTAAAAAAAAAAAGTATCTGCTCGTGGCCGCATATATTTTAACGGGCCCATGGCAATGCTAATTTTACATAAGACGGAATAATACACAACCCGCATACAAATAAATCTTAAGCCGGGCTTTCAAAAGTGCTCAGTTTACCGTGAACGGCATATAACTCTCAAGGTTCACAAGCGACGCACGCGCCGTATTTTATCCTACGAGCGAGAGCACGCAAATATTTCCAGAGATAAGTGTGTTTACTAAAATGAGTGGGAGAAAGAGGGTTGGACGGGTAGATGGAACGGGCTGGGGAGGTATGTCTGAAAAAAGCCGCCCGTAAGGCAACTCCCGTAGTCGACAATAAACAACATTATGAGACCCGCGCTCTCGTTTCCATGTCCCTGGATGAGATGCAAACTTTCATAAACACGAGTAGTGCCGCGCTCGTGCGGGCCCCATCTCCGTCCCTTGCCGGGGTAGGAATTTTTTTTTTACACCCACCCTTTACTCCCGAAGGAAAAAAATATCGAATTTACCTCTCGACTATTTTACGCGCCACTTAGCCCGGCTTTTCGGCCCGTAAAACACTCGGGCGACCCATCGTCCCGCCAGTCTAATACAAGGGTAATGCATCTAAGAGACGGGGAGTCGTATAACCTTTTTCATCCCTGCTCTCAAAGTCCTCCTCATCACCACGGTGGAAGGGGGAAGGGGGTGTGGTACGGGCGTGCTGAAGCACCTTTAATAACGCGGCGCCATCGGCGGACATAAAGAGGGTCATGAAACAGGTTAAAGTTCTTTATTTGTGACTTCGGCAGATTCCACGGTGTTGATAAAGAAACGCTTCCCCCCTTCGTACCGTAATAAACTGCGGACGAAAACCTACCCCCGCTTTGAGGCGTTATCATTACGGTTTATGCCAGCTGCTTCACTCGCGAATAAATTTACCCCCTCTCGAGTTTTATGGAGGGGGCTCTTTCGAATGTTTAGATATTTTTTTGAGAGTTTAAAGAGCGGCATAATTACCATATTAAAATATTTTGAATAGGCATTTTGGATTTACACTGCTGTTACTTCGGGAAGAGCGGTTAAAAAAAGTAGTAAAATTACGGTAATTAATTACATTCAGAATATGAAGCTACAAACGTAAGAAATTAAATAAAGGAACAGTGAAAAAAGTTTCGGGCTGTCTTGTTATTTGCAGTTTTATAATTTCTTTTGTTACGATGCAAAAACATCGCATCCAAATTACTTGCATAAAATTTTTTCAAACTGCCGCAAAGGGAATGATTAGTCCTGTCTTTATTTTTATGGCTCTTACTTGTTTTTATGCTAATACTATTTCACTGCACCATAAATGTACAAGCGAGATTTTTTCAGTTGCTTTTCTGCATTCCCACTTTAATGCCCAACATATGAATGGGGGGACGACTGACTTATTAAACCATCCTAAACTTACTTCTAGAAACGACACATCCATGATTTACCCAGAAAGCGAATACGAAACGTTGTGGTGGGAACGCGCCTTAATAATCTGCCTCACACGCTACGTTGGATTGCTGGTTTCTTGCTTTTTTCAGCTGTTTAGGAACACACAATGAAATTAGGACGCTACCCCTCTGGCAATATATGGGGCGCGTTATTAACGTAAGGTCCGTTTCGAAATTAAACTTTGATACATTTCTGGTAACGTGTCACCAATTTCCTTACCTCACTGCCCGCCTGTGTCCTGAACGACTGAATCACACTGATCTTGAGTCCATCATCATCATCATCATCATCTGTAAACCACTGCAATGCAAACCATTTATTTAAAGGCACAAAGAGATGCTAGCGACTTGCTGCCAGATCGGGGTTATAGAGAGGATGGTCAAAAACTTCCCAGCGAAATTTCCGCCACATTTCAACAGTTCGACCTGCTGTGCGTGGTCGAGCATTATCGTACATAGATTGGCCCATGATCTTCTCAAATTTGCCTGTGAATCTCAGCTGCACTTTTGATTTTGGCTAACCAAAACCGGATAACAACACAAACTTTAAAATTGGCGGGATTATTTGTTGTCGCGCTCATTTCAAATTATTCACACATGGCCTACAACGGGAATCTGACTGCAATACAACTGATGGCAGCTAGCTACTGAACCAAACAATGGAACAGCGCATTCAACATCTCGATCCTCAGTATCGACTGGTGACAATTTCTGGACGTTGCTGAACAAACTTAAATTATGAATTTTTGTCAAGAATATATGACGAAGATGGTGCAGCATTGCATTCATATCAGTCTTATGTCAATATTCGATAAGGAAATAACTATAACGACAGTATAACATGCAGCTTACTGTATTTACAGAAATATCGTAATAGTCTATACGTGTATAGTCCCACATGGAGAACTTACGAAGAATCTGTGGTGGTTGGTTTCAGTTATCTGTGAATTCGGCTAGCCACTAGCAACATTCGATACGTTCCTTAATTCAAAAAACTTTATTGACGGCAGTGCAGAAGAATATATTGCCGTAGCATGCTACATTTTACGCAAAATAATTTCAGCACAATATTATTAACGACGATTTTATATTCAATCGTTGTTTCCTAATAATAAATGGCGTAAAAATTGTTTTTATTATTTTTATTTTTACGTTTTATGGGTTTGCAAAGAAGGTTGAGGATGCTGGTACACCTTTATTACTACGGACTCCAAACGATTTGTTTACTAACTCGATGCTTAATACAACTGAAGGACGCAGACCATCACGTGTTAACGACCATGGTGTTATGAACTGTGATCAGGCCTTAGATGGACGGCCTGCGTGATAACACCTTCAAACATTAATCCAGGTTACGAGCCGTCATTGCCAAAATACCCTGCGGAAGGCAGAAGCAATAATTAACTCCCTCCACAGGCCAGTAAACGAGACCGAATACTTACAGAACGTGCCCGATACGAGACAGTGTAACCCTAAGAACTGCGTCTTTTGTCGTCGGGGCATCGGACCAAGAGGGCGTCTGGAGATGGGTGTGTTCGGCCGTCGCTAACCGCCGCCTGAATCAACCTATGGCAACAAAGACAAGGTGGGGACTATCCAGTTAGCTTTCAGTAGGGAAGTAGCTACATATATAGTCTGTTCACGGCGGAGCGAGCACTTGCCTGTACAAAAAAAAATCCGCCCCGCTCCATTTGTATCTTTCAGCAATTGTTGATATACAAATTGCTATGTGACTTAATAAAAAACAGTGTATTCGTTTTACAGTTATCAAAAATTAACATCTATAGTCACAATAACATGTACATACATTTTTAAGCTATTGTGCTTGTTCGGAGGGCCTTAAAAGGTGTTCACTTTACTGTGAATACAACACCCTATAGTTTTATAATCTTAAATGTTCAATAAATGCCCATACTTATAATTTGTTACGCCCATATAGCCATATTTAGGAAGGCTTCCACCTAAAATCATTTCACAACAGTGGCTTCTTATCGTGCGCGGACAGAGAGCAGGTCGCTGTTAAACCACGCCATTTCGCGAGAGAGAGAGAGAGAGAGAGAGAGAGAGAGAGAGAGAGAGAGAGAGCGGTTTCATTCCCCCCCCCTCCAAATTCTAACGTCCGGCGCAGACGAGTGCTGATCCCGTGCAGGCTTATCCCGACTGAAATGTCCCGACCCCTCACACAGTCGACTGCAAGGTTGGCTTCGTCGTGTTTTCGTTTCCGTCACGTCGGCTTACCTTCGTCACTTCTCACAGCCCCCTTCCAACCAACCCCCGAGGCCGGTGACGTGTTAGTGTCCACTCCGAGATTGGCTCCAAACCAACCCCCACTCCCCCCTTATAAAATTTATGCTCCGGCCAACGTGACAGTCGACGGGCCCGCCATTCGCGCTGGACCGGCCTTCGCATGAGGGCAGAAGCCCGTCTGCAAACACGTTCTGGCCGGCTGAAGTCAGTGGAAGGGAATTAATTATAAAATTACGGAGTATTGGTGGGTGATGAGGGGTGATAGGTACTTATTTTTTAAAGTGCGACTCAATTTCCAGAATCATCAGACGTGGGGGGGGGGGTGCGTTTGTAAGCTTTGCTCTACGGCTTAATTTCATGGTAATAACATATTAAAATTGAATTTAGAGAAGAAAGCACGTGCTCAATACCACAAAAGCTTTGTGAAATACGGTACAAGTGTTGTCTCCTACTAACACCAAATAATGTAATTACCTTGAAAACTGTGTGTATGTATGGATAAATCGATATGCGTTTGTGTCTGAGCTATTATCGTCAAATTGCGGAAACTGTAAGAGTTAATACTTGTATTTAATTTTTTTGAAAAAAAAAATTTACGGTATTAAAGATATTTCTTATGGACAACAATGTTTAAATGTCATCATTCCTGCGGATACTCAAGAGCACAGACAACCGTACCGTCTAACATCATAGACTTAAGACGAGGACGGGTGATTTTAGTTTTCGGTGCATGTATCTCACATTGGCTCCTGAACTGGGATCAGAACCATTAAAATTACGTGTTGGAACAGTGAAGTGAACATTGTTTACGTTCAGATTTTTCTATTTGAATATAACGAACGCTATTAACGTTTGTTTATAGATACAAATAATACTCCACTTAAATTGAATACATCCCATTTCTCTAAGAATTTCGTCTGAGGGAGAGTTATAACATTTAAAAACCATGGATTTATTTAAACAGTATTGTAATAAACTCGAGTCCAATTGGGGCTACGGTGGCTGAGGGGTTAGACTGCTCGCCTCCCACCAAGGCGAACCGGGTTTAATCCTCGGCCGGTTCACTCCGGATTTTCGCAAGTGGGAATCGTGCCGGACGATGCCGCTGGTCAGCGGGTCTTCTTGGGGATCCCCCGCTTCCCCCACTCTTCCATTCCGGCGTTGCTTCATACTCACCTCACTTCACCATCATCGGCTCTCAAGACCTACACTTCACTTCACTTCGAACGCAATTCAAGTGGTTTGTACAGTGTTGTTGGTAAGAACGTAGTTCATTGCCAAGACTAGCATTTTATTTCTGCGCAACTGTCTAAGAGAAAATGATCACGTAATTTTTATTATTGCCAAATTTCACTTTGTAGATCGTTACTAAAACATTTGTAACTTCTACTTATCGACATTTAAGAACTATGAGAAATTCACGGTTTTAAAGTCGTAATGATAAAACACTGGCTCACAGTTTTCTTAAGAACTACGTACGTCAACTTTCTATGCTACAAGAGGTCTGAGCTTCGAAATAAAAAATATTTCATTATTGATCATATTCATGCAGTACGGAGGAATAAATGAAGTAAAACACGCAATTAACCAAATTTAAATGACATTTTTAAAGAGGATGAAAGCTATAGCATGACACAAGTTCGTTTCTAAACATCCTTAAGCAGTTTAAATAGCGGCATGTGAGGTAAGTTGCAATCCAAGGAAAGTTGATGGAGCGAGTGCATTAAATGCCAGACATTTCCTCCCTGTTGGCACGAGAAATAAGAGATGTTCAGAAATACACTATTTCCCTATTTAAGATCCCCAAAAGTCAAGAAATCATAACTCTGTGGAAAGTAAAATGAACAACACCACAGCTAGGATTATCACCGTCAGTTTTACTAGACTACCTATCATCACTGGTAGGCAAGAACGGTCATATTACAAGATACATTTTATACAAACATTACTGCCCATTTTAGTGAAGAATACTGTAGTATGAAAGTTGAATCTCAAGGACAAGTAATAAGTTACTGCAAGCTTTTAGTCATTGCTGTCAGTCATTATTTTATTTATTCCGAATAATTAAGTAGGTTAATGTATTATGCATCACGCTTCTTTCTTGATGGGTTTTTGCAGTAGTAGAGATTTAAGGAGAAAATATCTCTTATTTCTATGTAGCGAATCAGTGATAAATATACAAAAACACAAAAAAAAAAAAAATTTTGCTCTCAAAAAGCAACCACCGCGATTACGTTCTGTGGCAATATCATTGTTACATTGAACCGATTTTCGTATTCATTACACTTTAATTTAAAAAAAATGATGTATGTAATGATTTTTTACATTAAGTAAAGTGTCCATTCCAATTAAGAAAGACGCGACCACAATCACACAGTTCTCGGTAGTCCCAATTTGTTAATGTGGTATGGGGGCCAGAACGTCCACGGTTTGAGTCTAACAAAAAGAACGACAATTTCTCAGCAAAAGTCGGCAACCGCTATGTTCGGATCATCACACAATCAAGAGGAGAACCCAATAACTTTCGCCTCTGCGAACAAAATACCGACTAATATTTTTGTTTGCCAACCATCCGGAATTCTCAGTTTTCCCATGTGCCAGGCTTGTGCATGCGCCATTCCCCACGCAACTTTCACCGGCACCTGGCGGTGAAGAATTGCATTAGGGCGGCGAGGTGGCGCCAGACAGAAACCGTGCACGGTAAATTAGTTTAGCGGCACGGGAAAAGAATTTGTGGAAGAGAGTGGCCAAAATCAACGACTGCACTCAGCTGTTGGGTAACGTCCACACAATCCCCCCCCCCTTTTTTTTTGCCTTCATCCCGCTTTCCTATCCTTTTATTTACCCTTCGCCCTCTCTAACTCCGTCACCGAAAAGGTTCGCGCTATTGGCAGGGCGGACAATTTTCACCCAGATTTCTGCAAGATGCTTTGCAACGGTCGCAGATGTATCCGCAATTAATTTCGAGACGGAAACTTCAGGAGCTCCATACTTGCAAATCCTTTAGTGTGAAAATAAACTGTAAGCTTAAGAGCGACGCAATCCGGTGCGTCGAATGCGGTATCAAAATTACGCACGTGGCACCTATCCTCTCAACATAAAGCGATATTACCGTATTTTAGTTTCACTGCGAAGGCTAACGTAGTCGACCATCCTAGTTTGTCGTGTACCTGGTAAGCATATTTTCAAATACACCAGTCTGAAAATGTTATGTGTCTGTCTACGTTGAATGACCGCAAATTTGCATTTATAAGGGTGGTGACTTGAAATTAGCATCCGTTGTGTCAAGGACGTACGCTTTTCGGAGATAAATATACAGCGAATACGTTCCGTGGCTTAGCATACAAAATTGGAAACTCGCCATAACGTAGTTGAAGCCTCACTTCACTCAGAAACGAAAATTATACACGAAAGGAAGTCAGTTAAAGTATGAGAAACTTCTATCTCCTCAACTTTCAGATATAAGACGAACAATAAGTAACGTAACTGATGGTAAAAGATCCAGAGCCCATTCCGCTGTTTTAAATAACCATTCATAGTGATCATCATCTTCGTTAGACGGAACCTTTTGAGCATTAAACACTTTTAGCTCATTTGGGAGTTGATTTCGCTCGACACTGACTGCTTGCTAGTAAATACCATGGCAAACACTTTTCATCGGCGTCTTCCCTATTTATGGCCCCTTCCCCCAAAAACCCACCCCCAAAAAAAAGTAATAGGCTATTAAACATTTTGGATATGATGTGATGAATTAAATTTAGCCGTGCCGCAAAATAACTGCCACTCATTGGCAACTATTTGCTAAGTTAAAATATGTTCACACAGCCAACCGATATTACTAAATTGAAGAACATATCAAGTTTAAGTCAGGCTCTATGGGTTGTATTCATAGTTAAGTCCCAAGGCTGGGTTAAAGACAGTCTTAGTCAAGACCGTCTTATTTCTCAAGACAGTTACTTCCGCTTCACGTTTCATAGTCGGCAAATTAGTTGATCTTTATAAAGAAAACTTGCGCAAGATGTTTTTCTACTTCCGGCTTGGTGAAACTAGAGCTTAAGGTATGGTACAAAGGCTCGAAATGACACGAACCTTGGCGGCTACACATGAAAAATTAATAAATAGATATCTTGTGTCACGATGACGTGATGACTGAACAGTTTTATATGCTAACAGGAAAAACAAAATTCCTCGAATTTTTTAAATACAAAAAACGTGATTGAAAAGAAACTAAAAAAATCGACACGTTATCGTCGGTATTTATTTTGAACTGTGACTAAATCTTTGACCATTATTTTGAATTTGATATTGTATAAACTTTGTAGTAATAGCTGCCGGTGTTTAAAATATTTGTAATTACGATGGTATTTTAAACAATAATTATTGTCTACAGTACATTAATGCATATACGCTTCTAATAAATTATATCCATATATGAAACAACTAAAGTATATTTTCGTAAATAAATGTTATTACAAATAAAAATTACCTATCTAGTTGCAGTGTAACAAGTAGTGTTATTATATAAGTAACAGTTAAAATTAATCGTATGTGTAGAATTACGGTTCCGTAAATACTTATCAAAGCACGGTTATATGACAAAAATCTTTAAATCTCAATCTAACATATGCTTTGCAGTGCTATTTTGTAGCAATCTGTAATAGTTTAACGTATTAATTTATTCAAAAAGCGTTCGCGATTAAATAAAAACACTGTCTAAAGTCACATATACAATGAACTTGGCGAAAACGGGCTCCTTTGCTGACTTAAGTAAGGTCTCAACGACTATGAAATGTGGTTCTATATTGCGATCTAAATCAGTGACTAAGAAACAGAAATTTCAGTCTCAAGGCAAGCAAAAATAAGACGGCCTTCGTGAAGACAGTCTTGTTTAGCGTATGCTTGAGACAAGGTTGGGCAATGTGTATGAAATGTAAATATCAACTTGAGACATCAAATGAGAGTGTCTTGACGAAGTTACTGCTCAAGATGTGCTCATCAATATCGCCCTAAGAACGGACATTAAAATGAAAGCCAATTTGTTCAGAACTTGCGGTGTGTAGGTACATCTTCACAGCGTGTAAAAAAAAAATTCTTGCTATGGCTGGATTAAATTTTTTTCTGGTAAGAAAAACACTCAATAGTTTACATATAGGCAAATTAAGTTTATTTAAAATAAAATGGCTACGTACTTATTAAATTAACTATACTAAATAAATTTCGTGTGGTGAGTGCACCCAGGGCGAGGCGAAACCGTCCTAATGACGAGATTTCAAACTTGCACTCGTCGATGCCCGTCATCCCCGACATGACATGAAATGAGACTCGGGGGTGTAGTGGCGCTGGAATGCAAGAGTGGGGGAAACGGGAGCACCCAAGAAAACCCGCCGGACAAGCGGTATCGACCAGCCCGAGTCCCACTTGAGAAAATCCGGGAGTGAACCCGGCGGCGATCGAACCCGGATAATATTAATAACTTATTTTTACTGACAGAAGACTTTGCTTTCATGCCTGGGTTTTTTAACAGTTTCCAGATTACATCACCTACGCCAAATTACATCCCAAATTTAAATCTGTGAAAAGAACTTCCAACACTGAGCTTCCTGCTGCGAAATGATACAACTCGTCAAATATCAACCGGAGTAATTGATTTGCATCCTAACAAAATCTAAAATTTTAAATCTTCAACTTCTCCCGCCAAATGCCGCAACGTGTGCAACCCACCAAGAGGACGATTAAAAGAACACGCTTGTGTCATGTTAAAAAAAAGGCATGAAAAACCACGAAAGAGCCTTTGTTTTAACCCTAGTAGCCCGTTTAATCCTTTAATGTTAGTCATGAACATGAAAAACGCTTTGACACTGGCCGACATACGTTCTACTTAGAAACAATATTGCAAAAACTCTTAAGTATCCGCTAAAACAGTGGAATCTTCAATTCTTTCAAAGTAACTGAAAACATACAAACATATCTAAACGATTTAACCAAGTAATTATTATTAAATAATTTAATATCTGGGTCAATCACATTTAACGTTTCTTGTAGTCTTCTCTGAAACCACTGAAAAGATACTTACAGGCGTATACATCCTTACCGAAGAAAATTTTGTTACTCTGCGAAAAAATCACGCTAGTTATGTATAAATGTTATTATTAAAGAAAAATTAATAAATTTTACTGAGCACTGAGAGGAATTTTAAAGGGAAACAAATGGAAAAAAACTTTAATTCTTTCTTGATATTTCTCGTTAATTTTTTATTACACTCTTTAGAACAATAGAGTGTAGGATATGTTATTGAATCACATAATCCCGAATACTTCACACTATTATTGGCATTGTAAGATGCATTACAGCATACGTATGTCTGCTTGTATTCAACTTTTTTTCGAGAGTAAACGAGGAAAAAATATTGGGAATCAAAATAAGCCTACAGCACCAGCAGAAAAACAACACACTTACATTAGGCCCTATAGGCCAAAAAAAAAAATTAATTAAAATTATCTCCACAAAAGCGCGCGTTCACTGTCTTCGAGTTTTAAATATACTATCGTACGTTCCAGTAGGTATTTCACACGCACGCCCACATGTAATTAAATTTATTGTGTGACTTTCCTCTCAATATTGTACGATCTGTTTAATGAAAATATATCAAGTTTATTAATGTTCTGAAACCACGCGTAATTAAGAGCACTGGGGTGATAATAGGTGTTTATGTAAACAAACCACGAAACAAACACGAGGAATACGATCCATTGTAGTGACGCCATGAAATTTACGGCCAATCGCGAGCTCATGTTATTCCCTTGTCTACCGAACTTCAGGCTGAATAACACGTAGAAAATTTGCCATTGTGCGTCAGCGTACACATGTATGGCGTTAATTGAAATGTTCAGCAATAAAATTAACAACATTCTATAAAACCCAACATTTTATTAGAATGTCTTTCCACAAAAATTGTAAATCAATTTAAAAAGATGCCGTTTTTAAAACATCGTAAATTAACTTTAAAACTCGATTTATTGAACGTATGTACAGTTGCTAAAGTATTGGCAACATTTACGCATTGCCGTACTCTCTGCAACACTTATCTTCACTCAGGGTAGTGTGCAAATATGCGATGTTTGCAGATCTTTTCCCCTTGCATATTATGAGATGATAAGAGTTGTGTGTGATGGATAGACCACATTTNATGCGATGTTTGCAGATCTTTTCCCCTTGCATATTATGAGATGATAAGAGTTGTGTGTGATGGATAGACCACATTTTTAAGTGGATATTTTGGTGCGTTTACAAGAACGACGTAACCAGTAGATTTCCGTATTTTTCTAGGGATAGTAGCGCCCAGAGTAACAGGAAAATAGTGGGAAATAGTAAGGTACTTGTGGGTATCAAGCCGTAATGCCTTNGGATAGTAGCGCCCAGAGTAACAGGAAAATAGTGGGAAATAGTAAGGTACTTGTGGGTATCAAGCCGTAATGCCTTGATTGCGAGGAAAGTGTGGTAAACGCCGAGTTAAAGGGGAAATAAGCTCTAAACCTTGCTGTCAGTAAATATTCACNGATTGCGAGGAAAGTGTGGTAAACGCCGAGTTAAAGGGGAAATAAGCTCTAAACCTTGCTATCAGTAAATATTCACAGGCTTGAGTGCACTTTCTTCCATGTAATAGACAATAAAATTAATAACACGAAAAAATCGTATCTTCTTTTTCAAGGAACCATAATAACTGAAATACATTCAAGGAATATTTTTAGCAAGTGAAAATTCCAACAAATGCTGTTTCACGCCGATTCGCTATGATCATCAGCAATACAGTCCAGTTGAAACATTTTTNGTGAAAATTCCAACAAATGCTGTTTCACGCCGATTCGCTATGATCATCAGCAATACAGTCCAGTTGAAACATTTTTAAATGAAGTTGTTTAACAATTAACTGTGCTGTTTGAAAAAAAAGAACCTGAGATGTTAATTTCTTCCGACCCTCTGTGCTGTTCCACCAAATAAATAAAATATTATAGCCGCGGACCCAATTACTAACATTCGAGTGTTGAGCAAACAAAAGTATAAAAATAACAAAACTGGTAACTAGAGTAAAATGCCGACGCTCTTAATGACTTAATTAGTTGACCAAATTCATTGCGGTGCGAGTGCATCAGGCTACATATTTATATTGCAAAACCAAGTATAATGGTGATGGGAAACCCCAAAAAATAGACCTTTTGGTCATACTAAGAAACTAAATCATACTCCCGTTGCTCAACATATTATATAAATTTTAAAGTAAGATATGCTATTGTCTTAATAAAATAATGGGTACCTGGCGTGATGTTTAATTAAAAAATTATTTTTTAGCAAAATGTGGTGTTGGGAAACTAACTACCGAGTTAAGTGCAAAGGAAATGGTCACTACTTAAAGTTACTGTTAAGTTTCTCTCTTTGTGATTAGTAAACCATTTCCAGATACGACTTATTTAATATACGACAAAAAAACTAAATGTATTCTCGGTTTTAAAGCCTGCTGATTAGACAACTGTCGCATGAATATTTTGTGAACTCATGAACTAACTCAATAAGGGTGCTTTCCGTCCTAAGAAAATGTGGGACTGTCCAGACTTATTCTCCTTACCACGTGCTGAAGATCTTACTGAAAGTTTTTGAACCAGGGAAAACTAAAATTTGTTTTGCTAACCTAATTCGCAGCAACAGTACTGCAAATATCAGTCGATGTTTGCGTCCAATTTACTTAGTTACAGCAAGCGAATTTCGAAAGGGTTTATAATTATTAAATACAATTTTAACCATAGTTTTCATATATACAAGGCAAACTTAAAAATATAACACGTTGACCAATATTGCCTTTTAATGAACAAAAACTTTTTGAAAAAATTTACCCTGAAATTTGACTGTTTACAAANCACGTTGACCAATATTGCCTTTTAATGAACAAAAACTTTTTGAAAAAATTTACCCTGAAATTTGACTGTTTACAAACAATATCAAATGTACAAGAAACAGAAATAAGAAACAAAAATGAGTTATAATTTGATTACAGAAAAGCAGACAGGCCGATCGCTAACTAAACACTAACAATTTACTACAAAAATTTTCAGAATTTTTGTGACTTTTTCTGAATGTTTCACCGCTAGCACAGGTAGAGTACGAAACGTGTCCGTCACAGTAATTTAAAAGTATAGTCCGTTTATGGTTACTTCCAACTATCCCGTAGCCCTGCGTAAGTTATTCTTGCAGGCTGTCCCTCCGATTAATGCAAACAAAACTTAACGAAGTCTAGAAAATTACATCAAACGGACAGCGCATCGCATTTGTGCGCACTCGATTTAATAATATTTTGCATGAGAACTATTTCTAACCAGATATTACCAACGCACTTAATTTTTTCTCCTATTCCTACGTATTAAAATAAAAATGATTTTTTTTAATTTATATACAAATTACAAGTAAAATATAAATTAACCAAACATGAGATACTTTAAAATTAACATAAGTATAGAAGGCTTGTGATAAGTGATATTATTTCAGAAATAAGCAAACACGTCACAATTTGGGGTTATTTTTCTAAGGTTTGATTCAAAANTTGAATCACATAATCCCGAATACTTCACACTATTATTGGCATTGTAAGATGCATTACAGCATACGTATGTCTGCTTTGTATTCAACTTTTTTTCGAGAGTAAACGAGGAATAAATATTGGGAATCAAAATAAGCCTACAGCACCAGCAGAAAAACAACACACTTACATTAGGCCCTATAGGCCAAAAAAAAAAAATTAATAAAAATTATCTCCAAAAAAGCGCGCGTTCACTGTCTTCGAGTTTTAAATATACCATCGTACGTTCCAGAAGGTGTTTCGCACGTACGCCCACGTGTAATTAAATTTATTGTGTGACTTTCCTCTCAATATTGTACGATCTGTTTAATGAAAATATATCAAGTTTATTAATGTTCTGAAACCACACGTAATTAAGAGCACTGGGATAATAGGTGTTTATGCATACAAACCACGAAACAAACACGAGGAATACGATCCATTGTAGTGACACCATGAAACTTACGGCCAATCGCGAGCTCATGTTATTCCCTTGTCTGCCAAACTTCAGGCTGAATAACACGTAGAAAATTTGCCAGTGTGCGCCAGCGTACACATGTATGGCGTTAATTGAAATGTTCAGCAATAAAATAAAAAACATTCTATAAAACCTAACATTTTATTAGAATGTCTTTCCACAAAAATTGTAAATCAATTTAAAGAGATGCAGTTTTTAAAACATGGTAACTTAACTTTAAAACTCGATTTATTGAACGTATGTACAGTTGCTAAAGTATTGGCAACATTTACGCATTACCGTACTCTCTGGCACACTTATCTTCACTCAGGGTAGTGTGCAAATCTGCGATGTTTGCAGATCTTTTCCCCTTGCATATTATGAGATGATAAGAGTTGTGTGTGATGGATAGACCACATTTTTAAGTGGATATTTTGGTGCGTTTACAAGAACGACGTAACCAGTAGATTTCCGTATTTTTCTAGGGATAGTAGCGCCCAGAGTAACAGGAAAATAGTGGGAAATAGTAAGGTACTTGTGGGTATCAAGCCGTAATGCCTTTATTGCGAGGAAAGTGTGGTAAACGCCGAGTTAAAGGGGAAATAAGCTCTAAACCTTGCTATCAGTAAATATTCACAGGCTTGAGTGCACTTTCTTCCATGTAATAGACAATAAAATTAATAACACGAAAAAATCGTATCTTCTTTTTCAAGGAACCATAATAACTGAAATACATTCAAGGAATATTTTTAGCAAGTGAAAATTCCAACAAATGCTGTTTCACGCCGATTCGCTATGATCATCAGCAATACAGTCCAGTTGAAACATTTTTTAATGAAGTTGTTTAACAATTAACTGTGCTGTTTGAAAAAAAAGAACCTGAGATGTTAATTTGTTCCGACCCTCTGTGCTGTTCCACCAGATAAATAAAATATTATAGCCGCGGACCCAATTACTAACATTCGAGTGTTGAGCAAACAAAAGTATAAAAATAACAAAACTGGTAACTAGAGTAAAATGCCGACGCTCTTAATGACTTAATTAGTTGACCAAATTCATTGCGGTGCGAGTGCATCAGGCTACATATTTATATTGCAAAACCAAGTATAATGGTGATGGGAAACCCCAAAAAATAGACCTTTTGGTCATACTAAGAAACTAAATCATACTCCCGTTGCTCAACATATTATATAAATTTTAAAGTAAGATATGCTATTGTCTTAATAATAATGGGTACCTGGCGTGATGTTTAATTACAAAATTATTTTTTAGCAAAATGTGGTGTTGGGAAACTAACTACCGAGTTAAGTGCAAAGGAAATGGTCACTACTTAAAGTTACTGTTAAGTTTCTCTCTTTGTGATTAGTAAACCATTTCCAGATACGACTTATTTAATATACGACAAAAAAAACTAAATGCATTCTCGGTTTTAAAGCCTGCTGATTAGACAACTGTCGCATGAATATTTTGTGAACTCATGAACTAACTCAATAAGGGTGCTTTCCGTCCTAAGAAAATGTGGGACTGTCCAGACTTATTCTCCTTACCACGTGCTGAAGATCTTACTGAAAGTTTTTGAAACAGGGAAAACTAAAATTTGTTTTGCTAACCTAATTCGCAGCAACATTACTGCAAATATCAGTCGATGTTTGCGTCCAATTTACTTAGTTACAGCAAGCGAATTTCAAAAGGGTTTATAATTGTTAAATACAATTTTAACCATAGTTTTCATATATACAAGGCAAACTTAAAAAATATAATACGTTGACCAATATTGCCTTTTAATGAACAAAAACTTTTTGAAAAAATTGACCCTGAAATTTGACTGTTTACAAACAATATCAAATGTACAAGAAACAGAAATAAGAAACAAAAATGAGTTATAATTTGATTACAGAAAAGCAGACAGGCCGATCGCTAACTAAACACTAACAATTTACTACAAAAATTTTCAGAATTTTTGTGACTTTTTCTGAATGTTTCACCGCTAGCACAGGTAGAGTACGAAACGTGTCCGTCACAGTAATTTAAAAGTATAGTCCGTTTATGGTTACTTCCAACTATCCCGTAGCCCTGCGTAAGTTATTCTTGCAGGCTGTCCCTCCGATTAATGCAAACAAAACTTAACGAAGTCTAGAAAATTACATCAAACGGACAGCGCATCGCATTTGTGCGCACTCGATTTAATAATATTTTGCATGAGAACTATTTCTAACCAGATATTACCAACGCACTTAATTTTTTCTCCTATTCCTACGTATTAAAATAAAAATGAATTTTTTTAATTTATATACAAATTACAAGTAAAATATAAATTAACCAAACATGAGATACTTTAAAATTAACATAAGTATAGAAGGCTTGTGATAAGTGATATTATTTCAGAAATAAGCAAACACGTCACAATTTGGGGTTATTTTTCTAAGGTTTGATTCAAAAGTGTGAAGATAGCGTGAATAGACTATGCATATGTATATAGATACGTGATGTACTATTTGAGCAGGGTGTTTGTTTATTCCAAGGATGCCGGGGGTATACGTGCAGCGAAACTATAGTTAGTCTATTCGCGGTTTCTTCACACTTCAGGAATCAAACCTTTCAAAAAAACACCCGATGCATGACGTGATTGTTGCTTTGGAATACGTCATTATCACAAGCGTTTTATATTTGTGTTAACAAACCGTGCCTTATTTTTCGGTTAAATTTAACTTTTACTTCTACTATATCTATAAACTATAATATTTAATTTACAAATAATGAATAAAAACAGGGGTAAAATAGGTGTGGTCCTCTGGTGAAATTTTCTAAGCTTTGTTTGTATTATGAGGAATATCCTAGAAATATAAATTTAGCAGGGCTTTAGAAAAGTTTGAAGTAATAGTGAATGGACTATAAGAGCNGTGATAAGTGATATTATTTCAGAAATAAGCAAACACGTCACAATTTGGGGTTATTTTTCTAAGGTTTGATTCAAAAAGTGTGAAGATAGCGTGAATAGACTATGCATATGTATATAGATACGTGATGCACTATTTGAGCAGGGTGTTTGTTTATTACAAGGATGCCGGGGGTATACGTGCAGCGAAACTATAGTTAGTCTATTCGCGGTTTCTTCACACTTCAGGAATCAAACCTTTAAAAAAAAACACCCGATGCATGACGTGATTGTTGCTTTGTAATACGTCATTATCACAAGCGTTTTATATTTGTGTTAACATAACCGTACCTTATTTTTCGGTTAAATCGAACTTTTACTTCTACTTTATCTATAAACTATAATATTTAATTTACATTTGATGTATAAAAACAGGGGTAAAATAGGTGTGGTCCTCTGGTGAAATTTTCTAAGCTTTGTTTGTATTAGGAGGAGGAATATCCTAGAAATATAAATTTAGCAGGGCTTTAGAAAAGTTTGAAGTAATATTGAATGGACTATAAGAGCAGTTGAAGAAGGGACGTGGATACTGTGACGTGAGGCTGGCCAAGGATACGGCAGCAGCCGGCAACACAACACCCTCCGAGGTCTCCGTCTCTCTCCCCCTGTTTGGGGCGGCTCCGGCCCAAGGCGAGCTAATTGTGTTCTCCTGGACGCCGGGCCACCCGCCTCGCACACAAACACCGGCGGGGCCGCAGCCGGGCACGGGAGGAGGCTAATCCAATAGCGCGCAGCCCACCAGGGCCAAAACCCTGCTCCGGAGAGCTTCTTTCTCTCCTCCAGGGGTGGACTCGCACGTCTCTGCCGACAGCGCCTCCGCTGGATTCTGGAGAAGTGTTGCACGTCGCCAACGAATCTCTACGTATAGTCTGTTCACGGTATCTTCGCACTTTTGAAACGAACCTTTGAAACATCTCGCCATNAATTGTGTTCTCCTGGACGCCGGGCCACCCGCCTCGCACACAAACACCGGCGGGGCCGCAGCCGGGCACGGGAGGAGGCTAATCCAATAGCGCGCAGCCCACCAGGGCCAAAACCCTGCTCCGGAGAGCTTCTTTCTCTCCTCCAGGGGTGGACTCGCACGTCTCTGCCGACAGCGCCTCCGCTGGATTCTGGAGAAGTGTTGCACGTCGCCAACGAATCTCTACGTATAGTCTGTTCACGGTATCTTCGCACTTTTGAAACGAACCTTTGAAACATCTCGCCATCTATGACTTGTTCGGTTGTTTCCCAAATATGTGACGTATAACAAGCGCTTTACACTTCTAACATTCAATTACCATATTTTTAGTTAAATTGGGCTTTTACTTATATTCTATCTATAAATAATAATATTTTATTTATAAATAATGCGAATAAAAACAAAGATAAAATAAGTGTGTTGGTAAGTCCTAGTAAGAAATAGTTCTCAAGACAAATATTACTAAACACTGTTCACGGTAAAGTGAGCATTTTTGAGGCCCTAGTCACAATTTTCCTATCAGCCATTTCTATATTTCTACCACTTTTTAAAATTAATATTGCCAATTAGGTAATAAACACAGTGTAATATCTCATCGGACTCTAAAGTTAACGACTAAGGCTACATTAAATTATATTTATTGATTATTATTCCAAATGACAGGTCTTCAAAACGTGCTCACTTTACCGTGAATAGGCTATAAACTAAGTGTGCACAAATTCGGTGCATTATCTATTTTGTGTAATTTTATAGACTTAGTTAAGATTTGTTGGCATGAGGCGGAGTAATATCTTGGAAGTAGAGCTTTAGCAGGGCTACAGAAAGTAAACGTGAATTGACTATAATTAAAATGCTAGCCATTGAAAACCCATATTTTTTATACTCATTCTAGTAAGAACTGGGGTAGATGGTTCATAGTTAAATTTTAAAATCAACTTTCAGAAGAAGAAAAAAGTCCATAAATGCATTTTAACTTTAACATAAACACACTCCGGAGTGTGTAAAGATAGCTCCGATAGTGAATTAAAAAATAATGCCGTACAGAATTCTAATAAAGATTGGAAACAATAGCGACGACTGCCATCAATTTATGCTGATATTCATGCACATCAAAGTAGCAATCCATATTTTACGTTTATGTGATCTCTGAACGATTTTTTTTAAATAGTTGAATAAAGAAATACGAGTGTTATTCGGAAAGTAAGGTCCGAATCGCCGCACCTAATCGAATGTCGCGCGAACATTGAAACACGCATGCGCACCGACTCCCGGCATGCCTTGCTCGTCAAACGACGCCATTTGTGATATACGATCAGTGTTTCGGTTTTTGACAGCAAGGAACGTTTCAGCAGCGGAAGTTCATCGATAGATAAGTCAAGTGTATGGCCCCAATGTGATGAGTGACAGCAAAGTGCGTAAGTGGGCGAGAGCTTTCAAGGACGGACGGGAAAATGTCCATGATGAACCGCGATCAGGCCGACCATCAGTGATCACATAAGATTAGGTGAAAGCCGTGGACGAAAAGATGCGTGAAGACAGGCGATTCACAATTTAAACTTTAGCATTGGAATTTCCGAATGTAAGTAGAACAACTTTGCACAACACTGTCTCTGAAAATTTTTTCAAACAAATACGGCAGTGCTTATGACGTTTCGATGGCGTCGCAAGTGTCCAACTTTATTCAACCAAATTTATTGGAAGCAGTTTGACGAAAAATTTTGACAATATGACATAAGCTTTACATATGGCGGAAGGATAAAAAATGAGGAAAAGTATATCCTAAACGCGGCCATCAAAATTGCTCAGTTTACTGTGAACAGCCTATAGGCAAGGTCTTTCAAAAGTCGCGTTACTTCGCGGCTGCTGACTAAACTCCGAGATGCTATATGCTCGTTTCACTTCTGCTATTGGCCGACAGCATGTGTGACACGTCCCAAAGTTAGTTCTAACCAATAGTGAATGCTCTGCGGTTGAGCAACCAATCTCCAGCAAAGCGATCATACATGTAAATTACGCTTTATATAGGCTGTTCACGGTAAACTGAGCACTTCCGAAATCAACTTTTGAAAAACGTCACTGCCCCTACATGCATATATTTTAACGGACACATTGGTCAGCATACGCCCTGTAAAGTTGGTAACGACGGAGGGCCAATAGTTATATGCTGTAATGATAAATTTAAAGTGTTAGGTAAACATTAGTTAATAATGAAATTATTTATTTTTCTCTTTGCTTTTTATGCATCTACGTGTGAGAAATATGTAAACTTCTAAAAATATTCAATTTTCTAACAGTTTCACTTTACCGATGCATGAATAAAGTAGTCGGGCCTATGGTAACGTTAATTTAACTCGTGGCCGAAGAATACACAACGTGTATACAAACAGATCTTTGGCAGGGCTTCCAAAAGTGCTTAGTTAACAGCGAAGAGCATACAGTTGTCAGTAACAAATGAAATCGAAAATTCCTCACCTGTTTGTGTAGAGCAGTAAGTCTAGCATGTTACCAAAACAAGAATGGTGCATCTACATAAATAGGTATGAACAGGAAAATTTCGCGAGTTCAATGACCTGTAGGCTAGACACCACANAGAATGGTGCATCTACATAAATAGGTATGAACAGGAAAATTTCGCGAGTTCAATGACCTGTAGGCTAGACACCACAATCATCTGTGCAGTCGAGCCTCAGATGTTTGTTCATTGGCTGCTGCCCTAGATATAAGCCAGTGTCACCCCACACCAGGCAGTATGCGATTCGCTAAATTCTTCCTTGTACGTTTGCTACTGACTCAGTGTCGTCCGGGACGTGTGATCCAATTGCAAAGACGACTTCAGTGTACACGTGCTCGACGACTATCTTATCTTGAAATGAATCCCCGAAATGTTGCTATCCCTGCCTAAAGGTCTGTGTCGGAGCTGACGTTCGCATTTTGCCGGAATGGTACGCACGAGGCTGGCATAAGAAGCCGAGGAAGGCCGGCTTTCACGGGCGTTCAATTAACCGCGGCAGCAGCTCCTCCAGACTTACGCCGGTGGAAAAGCCGGCGGGAAGCAGCCCCTCGGAAGAATGCCACGGGCGGCGCTGGAGGCTCCAGGTGGGTTGCTACGCAACTAAGCACCTGCCGCTTATCAGCACACTGGAGCCTGACAAGGCCACCCCGACCGCCACCCACCCCCTAAGGAAGCGGACTGTATTCCCCGAAGGAAGATGCGGCTTACATCCACTACCCACTCCCCCCCTACATACATCAAGCTTCACTGTCCATCCCGCACGCGCGTCGCGACACGACCGCTGGAGTCTCCAGTTTCTCCAGCAAGCATCCTAGCAGCGTTCCGGAGACCCACCGACAGACGTTACTAACCACGCGAGTTCCTCCAGCAACCCGTGGTTCCACGTCACTATTCCAGTACTACATAGAAACTTTCCTGCTTTATAACATAACCGAAGCTCACTTTCTCTTTTATACTAAAACTACGTTGATTATACTGAAAACCTATTAAGTATGTCATTTTCGACCTACCTTCAAATCAAATACTCTTGAAATTTTTAATCTTCACAGATGCAAAACATAGTTTCCTTAACACTTCCATTCCCAAATTGATTTATAATTTCTAGTGTTGCAAATTATATTTTTTTTTATGTGCGCTGTACTTAGACTGGCGGAGAACTTGCTTCGTTATCACAGACCAATAATCTGTAGTCTTTGTGTTCGGTGATCTGTGGTATGAACCAGTCATAACGTGGCGCAGTAGCTCTGCTTACGAATCAGTTAAACACGGGGAAGATCATTGGGCACTGAGCCTTGCAGAGTGCAGTACCGGCCAAATATAAACTCCCTGTGCAACATGTTTCCGATTGTATAAAATAAGAATAAAAGGGTAAAAAAAAAAACTAATCCGAGTGACAATAGTACGTCAAGTTACAAAAAAGAAACGTTAAAAAAATGATAAACTGGCGAATAAAACTACTCTACTTTGCCACACGAAATAAAAATAAAGAAAAACTATATAAAATGCTTTCCACGCATTTCTCGAAGATATCGCATTTACAAATATATCGCGTACAAACGCACACTCATACAACTACATTCATGACACATCGCCTGTTAGCTTTAAAATTGTTAGCCGCGATATCCGACTGGTTCAAGTGCAATGCCAAGAGCACACTGCAGCTACTAAGAATGATTTACAATACGTATAAGTGAGATACATACTGTTACAATTTCTTTAACTCAGTGGACTTTGCCAGGTTCTTTAAGCGATGGAGGTCTTAATCAAATAAAATTATTTACAATAATTTCCCAATTTATTTACAGCCACTACAAATAAAATACTCTCGACTCAATAACTCACAATAAAAGTGTATCACTTGCTATTTAAAATCAATCAATTTAATCAATACAATTCCCAATCACCTCAATGAAATCAACGCAATCAAATAACTAAAATCAGCCCCAGTAAACAGTGTATCAAAACAAACTGAATAATTTTTCAAATTACACGTCCGTGTTTCACAGTTCCAGTATTTACAGTAAAGTCCGTATCACACATTCATAGTCTCCCACCTTAATTCAGTCCATATTCGACCAGTCCGGAATGTTGTAGAGTGCTCTGAGCGCCCCCATGTGCAGTAGCCTTCTGCTCGTCGGGTATCACACCCTCGCATCCATCCACATCACACAAACACTCGTCTGCCGTCGTCTCGCACCCTCAGTCATCGTCCTTCATCTTCGCTGATGCCCCACGCTTCCACAGACTTAACCCGAATTCCGGACTTCAGCCAGATAGCTACCACAAAAAGGGCCTATACTCCAGCTGCGGTGGTATTTAGTGTCATCATCCTTAGACAATAAACTTCTCAAAATGCCGCGTTGCGCCAATGGACATGATCACCAGAAAATTCAAGGGTTGAGGTAGATCACTCCCCACAGCGCCGGGACCGCGCGAAACAGGTAACACGATGCCCACGTCCAACGCGAGAGACTGCGCGTTATAATACATATCCGCCTTATAACTGAATAGGAATCCCAAATATATGACCAAAATTGTTTTAAATAATCCTTTTCAAATGTGTCAGTCTATGTAGTTTTGGTCTTTTATCGATTTGTAGCGTTGGTAGTTTTTCTTAGAAAGGATAAATATGGTCTCGTGTTATAATTTACTCCCAATAATACATTTTTGGAATATCCATTCGTACAGAAACGTCTCCAAATATATAAATAATAAATTCCGCTAAGTTATGGCGGGATTTCGAAGGGTTACATTAACACAATAAAAGTCTCGAGACACATGAAACAGGTGTCAAGACAAACTCAGCCAATTTGCCCATCGCACTGAAAATCAACCGAGTTATTTTTTAATTAATATGTTACTAAGTTATATTGCAAGTAGTAAAAACCATGGAACCAGCGTCGATTTTAAGGGGACAAAGCACGGATAGTTTTATGGGCTGTCTTGATATAGTCTATTGGCAGTTTATTCACACTTTTTGAATAAAAATTTTGAAAAATCGCACCATGTATGGCAAGTTTGATTATTTAGTAAATATATTGTGTACCACTAGCGTTTTACTTGTGTTTACCCAGAGGTACAATATTTTCAGTTAAATTGAACTTCTACTTATATTTTATCCGTAAATTATAATAATTCACTTTTAATTAATATGAATTTTAAAAATGTAGAAAATAGGTGTGTTGGTAATGCCTGGTAATAAATAGTTCTTATGCTATATATTATTAGGCTGAACGCGTACGAATGCGGTGCGCAGTCCCTTTGGTGTAATTTTCTAGGCTTGGTTAAGCTTTGTTTGCACGAGGCGGAGGAATATCCTGGAAGTATAACCTCAGCAGGGCTTCAGAAAAGTATGAAGTAACCGTGAATGGACTATAGGAAGCTAGGTGCGTTTGTAATGCCAAGGAGAGAGTGAACCTCGCGATCTTGAGTCGGCCGCACGGGGCGCAGAGGGAGACTGATGGCGGTCATCTGTCATTACGCGCTGGGCTCATTAGCGGCCGCTGCGGCCCCAGATCCCTATCGGCGGCGCCGCGGGGATCCAGGGCGGCTGCACGAGCCCTTCATGCCAGGCTGGTACAAGCAGTGGCGTGTGGTGAAGCGCTGCAAGGTACGCTGGTGCTTGCTCACTTCTGCACATTCTAGGTGCACGCAGCAGGAACCAGTAACCACCATGCAGCCTCGAGGAAACTAAATGCATTCCGACCACTCACAGGCCCCCCATTACACACATGCTGTGGCGTCGGCTGCCGAGCTACATTCTAGTGGTGCGAGTGTAAACTAGCAAGATACAGGGTACAGCACACAGCTAACGCCAGCTTACCTTTCAGCAGTTCACCACACGCCACTGGGTACAAGCCAAGTGTCTGAGTTCTGGTCTACACCAACAAAACATCCCCTATGCCGCTGTCACAAATTTACGTTCCCTTTTGGAACCTTAAAATTACAACGGAACCTAAAAAGGTTAGAAGTTCGTGCTCTACGTCGCACGGGTATGCTTTAAAATGAAGAAACGTAAGTAAACTTCACAACTCTTAGTTTAATGATTTAAATTTTTGTCTCTTACCGGGAACTGCACTCGAACCGTTTTCAGAGGCGACGATGGTGATGGGAGATGAGCATGGAGCAGCGTCGGGATGCAAGAATGAATGATCCCCGAGAAAAATTCGCCAACCAGCGGCATCGTCCGGCACGATTCCCATGTGCGAAAACCCGGTTCTGACTTGGTGAGAGGCGAGCGCTTTATCCGCTGAGCCACCGCGCCCCCCTACACCAAACCCGAGCGACCACAAGTGACTGGACACCACTGTGCACGACACTGAAGTGTGAATCCCAGTGTCCCTAGCTTATATAATCCTCTCCGCATTACTGGACACCTTCCTTGACGTGACGCAATACAACTGTGTCGAGAACATTCTTAGCTAAGGAAAACATAGTATGCATTTTCCGTCACGTCGTTATGTCATCCGTAGGTCACGACACAGAAACCTGTCTCGTGAATTTGCCTCGCTGCCTGCTCAGCCTTCCTCGCTATTCGGAACACCTGAGGAATGAATCATCTACGATTACGAAAAACGGGGAGGGGGAGGGTCTGGCAGTTGACCTCGAGAGGAACGCCGTCAATTTTGGAGGAAAAAAACTTATCTAAATACTAATAAATAAAAAGAACCTACTTGAAGCTTCGGGTGTCGTCGACGAACAATGCCGAGGATATACGAAGCATTCTCCGCCCTAAGAAACTTCAAACTATCGTTCTAGCAGGAATTTGAATATTCGTCATTTATACGTAAATTTTAATATGTTAATTCTTTACAAACCATATGTAAGACAAGTCTTTATAAACCATCTGTAACACACGGTAACATCCGGCACAATGTAAATATTAACCTCCCACGGCAATACATACAGTATGTCTGCTGGTTGAGCTATTGTAATTATTGTTTGTCTTTATATCTTGCTGCATAGCAAAATAAATATATAAATGTTTGTTTTATACACATGTAGAACACACAAGTGTTAACAACAATAATACTTTCTTCAGTTAATAAATCATCAAACAACAAAACCCACAAAAATTAATTAGAAATTATACAGAAGTAAATTGCTGAGAGACCTAAGCCTCTTTGGCATAAATGAAAATTTCCGCGGTGATTTTTTACCAGTACTTTTCTGAAATTTCACGGTAACAGAGCTCGTCTCGAATAGACATTCTACAATCTAAACTAGTAGCTTTGGTCGTGGGTTCGTCGAGATCGACGGAAAATCGGCCGTTATGTTTGCTGGGACATAAATTAACAAGGAATTAAAATCAGTATTATGTGCTGCAATATAATGTACACTCATCCCTGTGAAAGCTCGCCAATTTATCAAAGCCTAATGCCCAGCGTTGCCACTTCTTGGTTTTATACGTGGTAGCTTTCAAAAACCCACGGACTTCAACCCAATCTAGAAAATTACACTAAAGGGACAACGCACTATATTCGCGCACACTCTTTTAATATTTTGCATAAGGACTATTTCTTGCTAGGTATCACTAAGACAACTTTTTGCACTGCTTTTAGTTATATTAATAAAAAATAAGATATTGATTTTTATAGGTGAAATATAAGGAAGAGTTCAATTTAACCAAAATAAGGTATTTTTATTTTACCACGAGTATAAAACGCTTGTGCTGCGTGATGCTATGAGCTTGCAATCAGGCGATCGCATTNGCACATGACCCTCTGACGTCACAGGTGTTGTCCTCATGTCCCAAGACCATTCGCCAACTTCAACTTTCGTCCGCGGGCGCACGCGGACGCGTCCCAAGTTGTTTGTTTTGTTTGCATTTTATCGCGCGCTAAACGCAATAGAAAATAATTATGTACTGTTATTGAAGAGCGCAAAGACTGAAAATATAAAAACGCTACATGTACAAAGGCAATCTCGCAGTCACGAAAACTAAACTTTNGCACATGACCCTCTGACGTCACAGGTGTTGTCCTCATGTCCCAAGACCATTCGCCAACTTCAACTTTCGTCCGCGGACGCACGCGGACGCGTCCCAAGTTGTTTGTTTTGTTTGAATTTTATCGCGCGCTAACCGCAATAGAATATAATGTTGTACTGTTATCNTGCATTTTATCGCGCGCTAAACGCAATAGAAAATAATTATGTACTGTTATTGAAGAGCGCAAAGACTGAAAATATAAAAACGCTACATGTACAAAGGCAATCTCGCAGTCACGAAAACTAAACTTTAATAAACAAAAACACAAATTTACTGACCCGAGCAACCAAAATTTAAACAAAGTTAAATTAAAGCATAACTAAAATTAACAAAACAAAATAAAATTAGCTACGAATATCAATATTTACATACAATTTATTCCCGTGCAGATTTCAGTATACTCTAGTAAATGTGTCTAAAATCTTCTTTCCGGACGGCGCTGACTTAGGTGCTATCTGGTGCCAGTATCCGAAAGCTTAGCTTGTGATGTAACTGTAGACACGCTTGTCCCAACGTGGATCGCAGACGAGCTACTGTGGACAGGTCCTTAAGGAGCCCGTCCACCTGTGGCTGTTTCCTCACGTTTTAAGCCGAGAGGCGCGGGAGCGATAAGGGCGACGCTTCCACGTGCATCAAGTGCGCCATTGCCACTAAGCGCAGGGCTCTGAACCGGCGTGCAGTGTTCCCGTCATGCTGCGTGTACCTGTGGTACTTTCTGCGGCGATCCTATAATCTTACAGGTGAAAAAATGTGTAACAAAGTTCAGTGCAGGGCTCTGAACTAGTTTCGCAAAATTTCACCTAGAATATTTTTAACTATAACAGTCTGTTTTTTGTCTTTGCTACATTAAAGGTATTCCTAAATAGTGNTTCACCTAGAATATTTTTAACTATAACAGTCTGTTTTTTGTCTTTGCTACATTAAAGGTATTCCTAAATAGTGTTTGCAATAAGCGTGATCTGTTGGAAGCTGCATTCCGCCCTAGTCAGAAGTGTTATTTCTTTTCGAGTGTAAACATATTAGGCACACGTGAAATAGTTTCTTTTTAGAACGTGTATCGCAAACACTGCAACCCNGAAAGCTTAGCTTGTGATGTAACTGTAGACACGCTTGTCCCAACGTGGATCGCAGACGAGCTACTGTGGACAGGTCTTTAAGGAGCCCGTCCACCTGTGGCTGTTTCCTCACGTTTTAAGCCGAGAGGCGCGGGAGCGATAAGGGCGACGCTTCCACGTGCATCAAGTGCGCCATTGCCACTAAGCGCAGGGCTTTGAACCGGCGTGCAGTGTTCCCGTCATGCTGCGTGTACCTGTGGTACTTTCTGCGGCGACCCTATAATCTTACTGGTGAGAAATTTGTAACAAAGTTCAGTGCAGGGCTCTGAACTAGTTTCGCAAGATTTCACCTAGAATATTTTTAACTATAACAGTCTGTTTTTTGTCTTTGCTACATTAAAGGTATTCCTAAATAGTGTTTTCAATAAGCGTGATCTGTTGGAAGCTGCATTCCGCCCTAGTCAGAAGTGTTATTCCTTTTCGAGTGTAAACATATTAGGCACACGTGAAATAGTTTCTTTTTAGAACGTGTATCGCAAACACTGCAACCCAATTTGCGCGCTTGGTAAACGGGCGCCTTCATACTCTTGAGGTACGTATAAACCTCTANCAATTTGCGCGCTTGGTAAACGGGCGCCTTCATACTCTTGAGGTACGTATAAACCTCTACAGACTCTAAGGCAAGCTAGACGTGTGCCGCATATATCTACCAGTGCAGCAACACCAGTTCTGTTCCTCTCTGTATTTCCAGTTACCACCGTCATATTGACAGTGCAACGTTCTACACTGGCCACGGCGGAGAATCATGCCGATAAAACTGTATATAGGCTGTTCACGGTAAAGTGAGCACTTTGAGGTCCTAGTTACTGTTTCATTTTAGCCATTTTTTATCCTTTAAACACCTTTTTAAATAAATATTGCCATGCAAGTAATAAGCACAGTGAGTATATTCCACCGTACTCGAAAGTTAACGTCTAAGGTTACAATAAAATATATTTATCGACTATGACTATCCAAATGAGAGGGCTTTCAAAATAGTTCACTTACCGTGAATAGCCTATACGTGTGTACATCGTATATACTGTGGCAACAACTGAATTGATCCATGTGCCTGCATAAGCGGTCTTGGAGGATTGTGGGTATGGAAATTCAGTTCATACCAGGGCTGAATCGACGAAANCAATCCCTTTGATCTGGATAAAATTAGGTTATACTTGAAATCAATTACACAGTTAATAATGTGGCGTTAATACGTAGCATTAAACATACTGCTTACTTGTAAGCATGTAGCTTCAACGTAATGCACAGTGCCAATCCCATTAAGTGGCCTCGTCCTTAATGGGTTTCTGTATCCCCCTGATTCAAACACACGCAATTTTTATCGCTGTGTAAGGACTCTTGGCAGTGTTGACGTCAAAACATGAAGAGTTGAGAAAAACATATTTGTTTGAAAGTTGATATCAGAAACATTTAATTAACAGCGAACCAGCTATAACGCATTTAATGTAAGTAGTTCTTAAGACGCCGAGCATCGTCGAAACCCGTTGCGGTGTTCTTTGAGAACACACTGCCTCCATTACCGTAAATCCTAGCCCCTTCCCATTTTCTTCGGGGTCGACGGCAAGATTTACTCCAGTTGAGTGTTCGTAAAGTAAGCCTCCTTTGTTTTCCCTGGCTGGGTAATAAAGCGCCACCGCAGTTTCGAATTCACAAGCAGCGGGCTCATCATGTTAACGATAACTTCCCATGGCGCAATAACCCGGTGGACACGCTCCGGGAAAATCCGTGGAACCACGTNTCCCATGGCGCAATAACCCGGTGGACACGCTCCGGGAAAATCCGTGGAACCACGTTCGGGTTCCTCGTTTATATACCAGGTGCATGTTTTGAATTGTCCCAATCAAGGCGCCCGCCTAACTGAAGCTGTTTGCTTTTTTTTTTGCGTTCGAGGCGCAGAAGTAAACCAGCTTTAACACAGCGCAATATATATGCAAAACTCGTGCAAACTCTCATGCTAAATCTCATGCGATAATATTTCATGCAAGGCAGATAATGTACGAAATGAAAAGGTAGAGCGTGTACTATTCTCAGGAGTGTTGTACGCGAAGAGAGGGATGGTATCGGTCGTTATCTGCTAGTCATGTGACGCTCCCATACAGGTAGTTCCAGAAAATATGGTACAAACGTCGTGTGGTGATTCTGTATGCAAAATGTGACGAAAAACATTATACGACTTATTGCCTAAACTGATTATTGAGGGAGGTACGCACCCTTGATGGAAGAGATTTGTGGATGCTTTTATGAATATATATAAAAAAACTGTGCGATATTAAATAACAAGTTTTGGCAGAGCAGTTGTATGAACAAAGGTGTTAAATATGCGCATTTTTGTTTGATAATATCATCTCTCTAACATTAGTAAAATTGGGAGTAGCATCAATGTAATACGTATTAGAAATTTGTAACAATGTATTTTAATCGACATTTTTCGACAGATTAATAACGACCATGTTCAGATTAACCTAAAAGATGGCCCTGGTGTAACGCTCTCAGACCATCGGTTGGTTCTGTTTGAAATTCCCTTAATGTTCAAATGTTGAGTTATTGTATAACGCCTTGCAGCTATGCAACCTTTATATGAAGTTAAACGGATTGTTTACCACGCGGGCGCAGTACAGAATTACCTACTCCAATGCACTGGTATTCAGTCGACATTTAGGCAGTGTTGGAATTTAGGCCCTGTTTCAGTCACACCTGCAGCGAGTGACAACTCCAAAATAACTTTAATAATAAAGAAAATATAAAAATAACCTAGTACAATACAGATGTTTATTAGAATTACTAGTCCTACAACAGTTAACCGTACGATAGTTGTGTTCATTCAACAGAAAGTGTTACAATGTTACAATAATGGTTCAAACTGGCAACCTTAGATGTCAGAACACAACTGGCAACGCCGCAGCAAGGACTGGAGGGTTCTTCTCACTTCTCAACATGCCTGGCGTGTTTCGAATTAAGTTACAGGCGTCCATGATCCACTGAAAAAAGATCCTCTTGTTGTTTTAAAGGGGTTTCGTACACAAGCCTCTTTGAATGGCTCCACAGGAAAAAAACAAGAGGACGTATGTCAGGTGAGCGCGCAGGCCATTCAATCGGGCCGCGATAGCTAATCCGTTTGTTGTCAAATGTTGCGTTCAAGTGTTTCCTTGCAGTGGCGCTTATATGTGCTGGAGAACCATCGTGCTGAAACCACATGTCATGTCTGGCAATAAGTGGCACATCTTCGAATAACACAGGCAATGTCTCAGACAAAAAGTCGCGGTATAGATCTCCGGTCAACCAATTACGAAGCACAGTTGGTCCTTCCAAGGTGGTTGTCGATGACACCACACCACACGTTGATTGACTATCTCACCNCAGTGGCGCTTATATGTGCTGGAGAACCATCGTGCTGAAACCACATGTCATGTCTGGCAATAAGTGGCACATCTTCAAATAACACAGGCAATGTCTCAGACAAAAAGTCGCGGTATAGATCTCCGGTCAACAAATTACGAAGCACAGTTGGTCCTTCCAAGGTGGTTGTCGATGACACCACACCACACGTTGATTGACTATCTCACCTTACGTGCTCGTGCAGACGTAACTTGCTGATTTTCCTCACCCCAGGTGTAAGGCGAATGGCTATTAAATATCCCATCCTGTGTGAAAGTTTCCTCGTCAGTGAACAATATCAAATTCTCTACGTGAGTTATGATAGCATTTTGCTTCAAAAACCACACGCAAAATTGAAGTCGTTTTGGGTAATCATTCGAGGACAAATGTTGCACCCACTATAGCACCAACTGCTCACGGAGAATGCGCCAAAATTTCGTACGACTCGCCGTTACATCATTTGCAATTGCACGTGTACTAGTTGTAGGCGCATTACTCGCAGCCACGAGAACATCGTTCTCAAGTGCAGGTGTCCTCGCGGTTCAAACACGATTTTCTGACTATTTTTTCTTTTTGCCAGCAATGAACTGGTGTCCTGAAGCCGTCGGCGATGTCGTCGGAACATTTGGACGACGTTGCGGAAACTTCTCTGCATACAGCAGTGCTGCGAATTACCGTTGCAATTTGGAGCACCTTACACACCGAATGCATATCGGAAAGCTCTAGCGAAGTGTACTGTTCCATTGCAACTATCGGAACACACTGCCACACGCACAATGCCAGCCATATACAACACAAGATTATCGATGGCAGGCTCGCAATGGTCGTACCGCCAACAACAGTGCACTGGATTAGTCAACTTTGTACTGCGTCCACGCGATACATAAGCCACTTAATATAAGGATCACAGTTTGCATAGCTGCAAGGCGTTATACAGTAACTCAATATTTGAATATAAAAATACATTAAAAAGAGCCGATGACCTGAGAGCCTTACACCGAGACAACCTTTCTCTTTTAATCAGAAGCGTGCACGGTCAGGCTTAAAATAAAAATGACCAACGCCAAATTGTTCCAAAATTGCACCATATGCCTTGACATCCATGAATTCAGGAGAAAATGTTGAATGAAGACTTGCTGGCGCCACTTTGAAACGAAGCACGGAATTCCGTGCAGTCATTCTCGGCATTTTGGGTCACAGTTTTCCTTATAATCCTAACGGAAACTCGTCCCGTTAATGGCACGATCACTTACAGCACTTTCTGATTCCGACTGAAAGTATATGGCCAAACAGTTTGAAACTAAGCTTTGCAGTTTGACTTCGCCACACTTTGGAGGCTCTTACTGTGACATAACATTTGACGTTTACGCCTTATCGTGTCCGGGTTGGCATGCCATAGCTTCCTCAAGTTGTCATTTCACCATTTGATCACAAATCATTGCGCGGGCATTCTGTAACTTGCTGAAGATCTCACAGACACATTGCCGAAACTTGTAGACGCAGATAATCATGAACTTTTTCATATCACTAAGCTCGCGTTGTGCGTTCGTACTAATGGCTGCAACTGATGTACACGCTGATACATCACGTTCAAGGCTCTCCTACAGACATTCCGACTTACTTACCAAGGATAGTTCGATACTTAATGGTCATTAACTGTAATACACCGTAAAGATGACGAAGCGATTCCAATCAGTGAAATGTTATTCACGTAACATACTGACGAATAATTGACTGGACTACAACTCAATAAATCGGGGTATAATTAATTCACGGTTGATTCAGCATTTTTGAAATCAACTTATGAAAACTGAATATATTTTGATGTAAAAAGCTAAAACTTTGGTATAATTTAGTTTTTGTTTTAACACCGTGCCGCGTGATCGACGCATGGTTAGTAATCATTATATCGATAGCAATGTTAAAAAATTTACGTGTGGCGAAATAAATGTGCAATAGGAAGAAAGTGAAAGAAGCAATGATGTCAAAAGTGCCTCGGAAATCAGTAGGAATAATTATTAAACTAGTCGAACAATGTCGATTTAATGACCAATAGAATTATACTGTGACATGTTTAATATCAAATCCCGCAGAAAATTTTTTACTGTTTCAGTTTTATATCGTGAACTGACATGAAGTTATCTCGGCTNCTGGCCGCCTCGCTGCGCGCGCCGCGATAACACGAGGCCTCGTCCGGCAGATTACGCTGCTGTCGTGAGTGCCGACATTTGTCCCGGGCCTCCTCGCGCCTCGCACTTAATGACACGTCTTCTCGGGGTCAGCGGCGTGAGTTACGCCCGGCCGCCGCTCACCGCCCGCAGTATGTACTTACTGTACAGAAGCTTATGTTGTCACAACCACCAATCTGCCAAGAAGTTTAGTTTGATTCGGCTGGGTAACGCCCCCCTAATCTAATGTCGGTAAACCAACACTGGAAGTGGGTAACAGAACCTACGTAAGTTACGGAGGCTGTTTCCAAAGTTCGTGGATTGGCAACACTGCGCAGATTCTATGGAAGCGATTCTGTGACTGTCGTCGAGTCGAGAGCTTTTGGTCGGCGGTCACGAAAAATATCCTTTATTTGATATATGTACGAAATACTGTTCAACTTGTAGACATTACTTGTAATTACTCTTTCCTCGCATTAAAAGTTTTTACATCTCCTAGCTTTTGCATACTGGCATGTCAAAATCACAATTTTAGTGTTTCTGGAACCTACAAATAAAACAAACGAAAACATTTGGAGGCCATTAAAAACCAAGCCTTAATTCACTTTAAGGTATCATTAGCAAAATATAAGGCTGTTAGAGATAAAAAATATGCAACAAATTCGTAATTTTAAACAATTTTTTTAAATTGCGAATAAATCTAATAGAGCAATTTTAAACATTTCTTGAAATAACTCATGGTATCTCAATTAAGTGTGATTTATTTCATTTCTGTCCGTCCGAAATAATTTTTGCAACGATTTGCCTATATCTGTGTGTGTGTGTGTGTGTGTATGTGTGAAAACATAAGCTAATCAGATCAATAAATAGCAAAATCAATCCAAAAAGNTAATTTCTGTCCGTCCGAAATAATTTTTGCAACGATTTGCCTATATCTGTGTGTGTGTGTGTGTGTGTGTGTGTATGTGTGAAAACATAAGCTAATCAGATCAATAAATAGCAAAATCAATCCAAAAAGAACACCATTTCAAAAAAATATCAGTAAGCCGATGGTAAATACGTACATTTTTAGTTATAGCTCTGTAAAGTAAACATAAATTAAACGATAGCGCGATTTAAAAGCGCCACCTGTCGACAATGTATTCAGTATTGATAAATTACGATATAACTATAATAGTTTTGTGTTACGTATTAGTAGGTTCTTAGATTATTATAGGTTATAGCTTTCTGAACTTAATTATTCAAACAAAGTTTCTATTTAACGTAGCCGGTTTACTACAAGTTTATTTCTATGAAACTGTTAAACATCTGTTTAATTGCAGTATTTATTTTTAACAGTACTTTCACGAAACTTAGAGTTAATAGGACCATGTAAGTTATTTTTTCATACTAATTTAATCCCCTACCCCCTCCCATAGAGGTGGAATTTTAAATAATTCATCCTTAGCGGCTGCCTATGTTACATAATGAATGTTTCCCACAAATTTCATCTTCTAGGACCAATGGTTGAGCCTTGGCGTTGATATGTCAGTGAGTCGGCCAATCGGTTTACTTTTCATACATGCTACATATATAATACATGAGTATGTTAAAAAACTAAATGTAAACAAAGGCTTGCATTAGTTTGACTACGTGATTAAACAAGTATATTGGCGATGGGTAAGTTATGACGTCAGAACCTGCGCCGATGACGAAAATGAGTAAACGCCATCTCGCGTTGTGCTTGTGAACGTCAATATTGTGACTGATGATACCAGCGACTGGTTAAAAACTTTCACTGGTTTGAAAACATTCTGAAACAAGGAATTACAACTTTAACGAATTCTGAACTTGCACACCCTCCATAAACTTCAGACATATTCAGGCAGCTGAATTTTAGAGAGCAACAGTTGCTAACTAATGCAATACACTGGACTAATTTCTAGACTTGTCTTCTTTCATAAACGTACATTTCAAGCATTGTATTGTATAGGACTTATTAGCGTCCCCCGGTGTAATGCCTGAAGGCTTATCAGGGGACGGCTTACAAACTAACTTATGCCCCTAACATAAACTAACACCCATGCCTTACCTGGGATTCGAACCCAGAACCTCTCGCACCCCATACCGGCGCCACGGGAGGTCGGCTACATTCTAAGTGATAAACAACTCTATTATACAAGATAGGCCTACTTCATGGAACAATTTTATTTTGGCCCTTATTTCATATGTCGATACATTAAACAGCCGAACAGTGAAACAAGATGTCATGTCCCCAACGGCACCAACGACAACAAATACTTCCTATCACAAAGAAATATAAAAAATTGAAATCATTCTTTTTTCACCTTGACAGAAAATGTCTAATTCTCCAAAATATTACCACTTGCATGTGGATTTACGCACTGTTTGCTTATGTTTATATCTAAACACCAAAAATTTATTTTAGAAAGACGAATTTTTTCATAATCATAACAAAATTAATTTAAAGTGTATACACATACCTTTACAAACTTGAAATGCTTCAAAATGGTCCTTCCTATTCTGCAAGCCAACTATTAATAAGTCAACTCAAATTCTGAAAGAATTAAGTTTTTCAAGTGTATCACTTTTTTAAAGTGAAAATATTTTAATATGCAATGTTTTTATTGAGTTGAAAAATGTTTACTTACTCTGCTGAAAGGGAACTGTGTGTCCGAATTTACAGTTTTCTTCTTTTTTTTTTTTTTGCACGTGGTGTTGGCGAACCTGGCGTATTCTCATGTCTAGTGCAGAATAAATTGAGTAAAAAGAGCTTCATATTTCAGAAACCTCGTTTGTATGACGTATATTTGTCAAATACCTTTGTAAATACACAACCAAACAATGGTAACGCTGTTCTTTTCATTTCCTAATAAAAGTATCAGTGAAACCAAATAAAAAGGCGATTAGCCACCTAATTTACTGTAAAGATATCAATGATAAACCCATGTAACTTGATTACTGAAGTAATTTTATTGACTTTCGCCATCAATCAGTGATTTAGTTTTCACCGACTANAAACCCATGTAACTTGATTACTGAAGTAATTTTATTGACTTTCGCCATCAATCAGTGATTTAGTTTTCACCGACTATGGTAACTTTCAGCCATCCGGCTTTTATTTTCATCTACACATTTAATCTGTGCTTTTATAAGCTGCGAGTTGCTACATACTACGACAATAACATTTCACTTTTTTTTTTTTGCGAGGTGTGTATTTCTGGATTTGCGTCGGCCCTTTGTTTAGGAGCCTTATCGCGTTTGGAATTGCAAAATAAAATTCACCGCGCCCATCACAAAAGGTGCCCTNAAACCCATGTAACTTGATTACTGAAGTAATTTTATTGACTTTCGCCATCAATCAGTGATTTAGTTTTCACCGACTAAGGTAACTTTCAGCCATCCGGCTTTTATTTTCATCTACACATTTAATCTGTGCTTTTATAAGCTGCGAGTTGCTACATATTACGACAATAACATTTCACTTTTTTTTTGCGAGGTGTGTATTTCTGGATTTGCGTCAGCCCTTTGTTTAGGAGCCTTATCGCGTTTGGAATTGCAAAATAAAATTCACCGCGCCCATCACAAAAGGTGCCCTCGGGCAGCTTGTGTCACAGGGAACAACCGGGACATTCGTGTAATGTCAGTTTTATTCGAGCGACACGAGAGCTGCCTTGTTATCTGTCGACAATGTAACGCTTTCAAAAATCTATTTGGCCCCCGCCGACCCGCTGCGCGGTGTGGCAATTGCCTTGTCAGCTGCTAGGAAACAAATATCACACTTCCCACTTCACATCCTCTTTCCACCATGTTGTTTCATGTATGTGTTCTTCATTTTGTTGTGCAACTACTGTTCCCTATTTTACATTTCATCGCTCAAAAGAAAAATTGAAAAACATAGACACGTACAGGTGAATAAGGAACACTGTTTCCTTCATATTAACAAATACAAAAATACGTATAAAAAGACAATACTTTTATTTTTGGTGAAAATAATTCTTAGTTAAACAATAGAAAACAATTGCACGGAAACAAAATAAAGGTTACGAATAGTGCGCAAACACCACAATTACAAGTTTATCATATATGCGAACTCCCGCACCGTGCGCAGGCGCCGCGTTACCTGATCATACGCGGTCTCGACGCTGTGAGGAGTGACCCAACTCGACCCTCCCCTCTCCTACGCAGACCCGCTCCCGCTACGTCGTCCGGCGGCAGGAGAAATGATTGACAACCAACCTGGCTGGCGTTGCAACCCTCCACTCTACCCCTCAGCAGGAACAGTCGACGACTTGAGAGGATGAGCAAGAATTTTCTGGTAATAATTTTCCTCAGCGCTACCCGACTTGTAGAGAGGATTCTGGACCACAGTCGACGACACTATAAATACACCCTGCAGCCGGAGAATAGTTCGTTTTGTGGTAGCCATATGGCTGAAGTGCGGTATTTGGAAAAGTCTGATGGAGTGAGGGACACCAGCGGAGAGAACAGAAGACGGTGGAGAGTGCGAGACGACGAAGGACGTGTGTGTGTGTGTGTGTGTGTCTGTGTGTCTGTGTGTATGTGTGTGTGTGTGTGTGTGTGTGTGTGTGTGGAGACGGACGATACGGTGTAGTTAGTACCCGACGAGTAGTGTGGTAATGTGCATGGGGGCGCTTGGAGCAGTCTAGAACATTCCAGACTGACGGAATATGGACTGAATTAAGGTGGGACTGTATGAACACATGATACGAACCGTATTGTAATCATCGGGACTGTCAAATATAACCACATAATTTATCAAATAATTCAATTAACAGTTGATACACTGTTTATTGTGACTGATGTTAGTCATTTGACTGTATTAATTTATATTAGGTGATGGGCGAATATGTCAATATTAGTTGTAAATAGCAAGTGATCTCAATTTATAGTGAAATAACAAGTCGAAAGTATTTTTTGTAGTGTTAGTAAATATATTAGGAAATTACTAAAAAATCTTATTTAATAAAGACTTTCCACCCTCAGTAATCTAGGTAAGCTTCATGACATTGAGAAATTTTATCAATATCTAACAACATCATGAATTAAAATCTTTCATAACGCCCNCTAGGTAAGCTTCATGACATTGAGAAATTTTATCAATATCTAACAACATCATGAATTAAAATCTTTCATAACGCCCAGTGGTGGTTACGATGGAAATAATAATTTTTAAGTAACGGGAAAAACGTAAATTAATAAAAATATTTTTTTATTATAACAGACAGAATACTATAAATTTAATTTCAAAGAATGTTAACGAACAAGCCACAGTATCAAATATCTGGTTTACGTATTTACATCGAAAAATATAAAAAACTTTTATGCCATTCCGAGTGAAGCATGGAGAGCTGTAACGTCCTAATTTTCTCTGACACTGTGCTTTCCACCGTGATATTAACAATCAACTGGCATATCATATGACGATACCGGATAAGAAATCAAAGCTGATGAAATACTACAAAATAATACAACTTTTTTTTTTTACTATAACAGACGGAATTTGCTGGGTAAAAGAACTCATTAGAGACACCGCACAAGATTTTATTTACATATGTTTGAAAACGGTGCAAGATTTTCTGAGGAGTTACATATAATTATCTGAAGAGGGGAAGGGGGAAGGAATGCACGTTTCTAGCTGACCCTAGTACATGCAGGATACATTTGGCTGTGTGGTTCCACCAAACACCGCATCTGAAGGAAGATTCGCTCTTTAAATTTACTGACTGTCGTGTGAGCCCTCTTTAGAATCTGACTCCAGGTGCGAATTCACAGAGGGCAGCCTGCAAGTAGAGCTCGCCNACTGTCGTGTGAGCCCTCTTTAGAATCTGACTCCAGGTGCGAATTCACAGAGGGCAGCCTGCAAGTAGAGCTCGCCCTTCACGCCGCCAAGAGAGCAGAGTAGGAGTAGGACGGGGTGGTTATCAGAGCTCTGGTGGTTATTACAGCGAGTCATAAATTACGAGAAAGAAGCGGCAGCATGCCACGGCCACCAGTTACATGATTTAGCACGTCATACTACGTCTGCCACCCGCGTCCCCCGCCTCCACCTCACCTCATCAGACTTTTTCCACACCCTCCTGATCCCGAGGCAAACAAAAACCGGCGACCCACCTCAACTGCTGGCACCTACCCGGGAGGGTGAAGGTACTCGGGGAATTATTCCTCCCCCACCATTCCGGCAAACCCACCCTTATGAAACTGTAACTCCGGGACACGGTTAGGGTGTGTCGCTTCGCTCCGTCCAGGCGCCCCACGTGGACCCCATTAAAACTGACCAGCACGCTCAAGTACGGTTCCAAGTTTCTGCTTACAAGTTTTCATTTTCCAGATTTACCCTCAGAAATTTCTCCCAGGTTGTGTTTTAACTAGTACTGCAGTTGTTAAGTGCCAGAACTGTGAATCAACAAGAAATTATGAAAAAAATTAATAAACAAGAACTTAACACAGGAGAAAAAGAGTCTGTTAAGATACGCAGATTTAAATCATTATAAGGGAGAGTACAAATATTGGAAACTGTGTTCTTTTCCCCCTCAATTTTATGCGTTATCTCTACGCGACCGGCTTCAATTTTTTTTTTTTTTAATTCCTTATTGAAATCTTTGAAAAAGTTTGTAAGATTTTCGAGGACTTTTATCTCCATTCATTTTATCTTCCTTTTACAGTACGCAGTGTTAGCTATACTGTTGCCAGGCCAAATGAGAAGTAAAGTTTCNCCATTCATTTTATCTTCCTTTTACAGTACGCAGTGTTAGCTATACTGTTGCCAGGCCAAATGAGAAGTAAAGTTTCGTTATAGCAGAAGAATGTTATGCTGCCGCTGGTCCAACGTCATGTCAACACACGCACGCACACGCACGCGCACACACACTCGCGAATAAAGTGGTAATTCTTCTAAATATACACCGTACGTTAAATTTAAAATTAATACATTAGGCAATAAAAATTTACGCAATAATTTGTTCGTAGCCAGCTTAGGTTCTTCGTCCCTCTTAATTTCCTCCTATACCAACGTTATGCTAGGTATGCGAATTCTGTAAATTATGCGCATTTTCATACTTAACCATGCTCGTGGCTGCCCCAATTAATATGCACACGTTTCGATTGAGCATAATGCAGTGAAACGTAATTGAAAAAATACACAAAGTCGCAGCACTAATATCATGCCCATTGAAGATTAGGCGCCAGTGTCTGTTCTGATGTCTGGTAGCATTAAGTTAATACCTGTAGCTTCTACATATTATTCAGTTATGCAAATCATACGTGGAGACCAATAAGAGTGGTATAACGATTTCTTGAAAAATGGCAATGTGACTTTACTATTGTAAATTGCTGGTGCAGTTTCCACAAAAGAAATCAGCCTTGGCGTGGACTGAAACACGAGAAAATATAACATACATAGATCTATATTATAATATTCCAAATTAATGTACAGGTGTTTGTAAGGTTTTTACAAGTAAATAAAAAAATAATTCCGGAGATGCGCCATTGCTGAACAACGTCGGCAAGGAAAACCCTGAGAATGGCATTANTTGCTGAACAACGTCGGCAAGGAAAACCCTGAGAATGGCATTATACACGAAAACTAGCTAAGACTAGCTGTTGTTAACTTATCATTGAAACACAAAAATAATCCCACAATGTATTCAGTCAAGAGCTAGTCACGGAAAGAGCAGAAACTTTGAAGACTTTAGACTGCTTTAATTGCGAATACGTGCTACCGCATTTCCGTTCGTAGCTTCTGTGCTTGACGTAAATGCAAAGTATAATATTCGGTAAACTTTTCTCACTTTCTGCAAAAGAAAAAAAAAGGCAGTTGCTTCGTGACGAGAACCGCCAGCCGCTCCTCAAATGAAGTAAGCCGCCAGAGGTCCCCNCCCCCTCCGAGATTTTTAATCTTCAACTTGCACGGAAGAATATCTCAAAGTCAGATGCAAATCGCAACTAACGGGACATTACAACTTAATCAGCGAGAAGGAAACTGCTTTGTGACACGTCTTAATGTACATCGTTCTGCCACAAGCGACCTTCAGAAGTCGTCAGAGAGGAAAGTACGTTTCTGGTAAGTCAGTTTTTACTATAATATGAAAATAAAACCATTATAGTGGCCACAGATTCAGACACTAGACTTTTAATCATGCGTAAAGGAGGACGACTGCTTTTTCATAATTTGATGCCACCTATTATTGTAGGCAAGTCAGTGTTGGGGGCAATGGAAAGGTCTCGCTGTGTGGAAATTAGCGAAACATAAATTCAAGAACACAATTTAAGATACTTAATAAATTTCGATGGGGTTAGATTTATTGCAATATATATTAATCCTGCTATCATATACAGCAATAATTGGTATATCTATAATTTCAATTGAGAGATTGCCAACTTTATTGTGAAAAATCAGGGTTGTAAACTACAAAATTATTAAATATGCCCAATAATTCTGGAAAGAAATAAAAATATTATGCACAACCCCATGAGACAGAAATTTATAAATCGCAAATAAAACAAACTTTTTTTTTTTTTTTTTTTTACGGGAGTTTCTAAGTAGATGTAATTCGGGGGTTATGTTAACATATTGCTGAAAATATTATTTGTGGATATATAATTACTTTATGGTTTCAATACGTTATTTCTCGAAAAAGAGTAAGTAAACAATTTTTTATTAGGAAACTGAACACTGTATCAGCTGTTACCGAATGAATGTGATGGTTTTAATTCTAGTCTTTAGACAATGAAAGAAACCCCGTCGAAATATATCGAGCAGTACCAAATGCAGCACTTAAATTTTGTACTTGGAAAATTCACACACAGCGAGAACTTTCCGTAGCCGTTAACGTTAGAACGTATAGTTAAGAGCAAGGATTCTATACAACGCCAGCGGTGGAGCACAAGCCTGTATTCTTCCTGGGCTTCTTCCACCGATGCTCTCTACGTCAATAATGTTACACGGGGCAGTGGACTTACAATACGCGCGGCCAGTGACCATGACGGCGTGGTCACCCGTCTGTAGTAGAAGGGGGGGGGAGAAGGGGCTTTTCTAGTGATTGGTTCTCTCGTATCTGTGGCCATATTCCTTATCACTGCCAGGTCTGGCGTAAGGGCCCATCCATCCATTTCTTTCCCGGAGGCGGCCTTAGCCTCCCCACGCCTAGACCCAACCCCTTTCCAACCCCCTTCCCCCCCTAGGGCGTTACGGCCGGCAGACAACTTCCCAGAAAATTCGATTTACCCTTGACCGGGCGCCGTGCGAGATGGATGCGGGAGGCGAACCAGCTCCGGACCGACCTCCCGAGTTGGAAACTCCCTAACTTTGCGCTCGCCGGACGTCCCGCGAACAAGGAAGATGTTGTTTGGAGCCACGCCTGCACGCTAGATCCTCCATTTTTGCCACTCTGAAGGGGGGGGGGAGATAAAACGACTGAAGTTGTTTGCTTCCTAAATAAAATTAATGTACAGTATAAATTGTTAAAATTGGATTCAAGTAACACCGGAAATAAAATACGCTAAACGTTGGATTTTACAACATGCATGTGTCCTCAAGAGATGTTGGGGAGAGGGGGATGAAAGTATGGGGAATACAGCTCCTCCCCAACATGTTATAGTATATACAGGATGTTTCTGAACAACACCGATAAACACCGGCAAGTAATAACTTACGAAAAAAATAATACTAAAATATGTGTGTAGTTCTCTCACGGTTACTTCCAACTTTTCTGAAGCATTGATACAGTTATACTTCCAGGATGTTCCTCCACATCATGTAGACAATGTTTAGACAATTACATCAGAGAGCCAACTCGCAGCATTTGTGCGCACTCAGTGTAACAAAATTTTGCATGCGTCAACTATTTCTTACTAGGCGTTACCAACACACCTATTTTCTCTCTGGCTTTATTCAGATTAGTTATAAATGAAATATTGTCATTTTTAGACAAAATATCAGTTAAAGTTAAATTTAACCAAAAATAAGGCACGTACATGTTAACACAACTATAAAACGCTTGTGATACATTATATATTTGGAAAACATTTAAACACGTCATACATGGGGCGTTTTGCAAAGGTTTATTTTAAAAGTGTGAAAAACCGGGAACAGGCTATATCACATTTATACTACAGTGATTATTAAAGGAATTATGCGCCCCCAAAAATGCTTTTGTCCGAAACATCAGAAAATATTAGCGATTAAGCAACAAATCGGTGAAAGGTGTTTTGTAGAACGGAAATCTTACACCACTGAAAACGTGGTTGGCAATATTATCCGCTTTCATGGTGAAAATAGGGGTTGGCATCTTAATTTTTGCATGAAACTTTGTAACCCTAAGATGTTGAAGATTTTTAAACACATACTAAAAATCATCACGTCTAAATTAATAAAAAAGGTCGTCTTGTCGGAACACACCCAGGTGAACAGTTTTCCAGAAATCCATGCCTTAAACTCGAAAAAGAATGTGTGTTGCCTGAGAAGTAGGCAACACACAAAAGACCAGTAATTTAAAATTATGATTTTGTGGGGGCGCACAGCTCCTTTAAAAATCACTTTGGGGGGAAAGTGTACATACATTTTCGTCTTACATTCTCGTGAGGAATAACCTGTCAGAGTTTGTCGGTGTGGTTTAGAAACATCCGGTATATTTACACTCATGCTACCATGCTATTATTTGAAACCAGCTCTGCTCACTTCTCCCCTACAGCGTGTAAAACAAAATGGTGGCAAAAAGTCACTGGGATTTACATTAATATATAAAAAGACAATTCATTTCAACCGTGAAAAAAAATTATTCTGCTTAATCCCTCTGAATTACAATGTTGTTGACAAAAAAAGTTTTTCGCGAAGAGGCCCTGCATTCTTGTATTTCAACACACTTGAACTCATACCCACCTCCGCAATTGGACTCCTCTGAGCTGACTTCACAACACTCTACTAACTGCATAAACAAACCTTCATATGCCCAAGAAACAATGCATATCAGAAGTCTTGGTTATGTCTGCTCCTGCTCCTGCTCATTCTATGTATAATATACAACAAGCAGAAGAAAATTTTATTCAGTTCATCCAGAAGGATATTCGGCTTCCTGTAAGAGTTACCCAGGGCGAGGCCAATATAACTCGCGAATCGCGACATGGCCCCCCGCTGCCAAACACCATACTTTGTATTATTGCAGGACCTTACAGTTGTATAAAAACATGTGTGATGCAACACTTAATTGAAGAGCCGAATGGTCTTCGTTTTGATAATATGTACTCGTACTCGAAATCCCTAGAGCAGCTGAGTATACCTATATTTTTTTTCTTTGCCAGTCGCTAATTCTAAATATATGAGTTACAGTGGCTGGCATGACTAGTATGTTAGGAGGTATGTTTACCCGTATAATTTATCTGGTGTTACTCGATAAGATATGTCCAATTATATGGGCAGTATGTGTGTGTATGTGTGTCGTATATTGTCAAGATATGCTTGAGTTAAATCAGTCGGTATGAGTAATCAGTGAATTTTNTGGTCTTCGTTTTGATAATATGTACTCGTACTCGAAATCCCTAGAGCAGCTGAGTATACCTATATTTTTTTTCTTTTCCAGTCGCTAATTCTGTATATATGAGTTACAGTGGCTGGCATGACTAGTATGTTAGGAGGTATGTTTACCCGTATCATTTATCTGGTGTTACTCGATAAGATATGTCCAATTATATGGGCAGTACGTGTGTGTATGTGTGTCGTATATTGTCAAGATATGCTTGAGTTAAATCAGTCGGTATGAGTAATCAGTGAATTTTNTGTGTGTGTATGTGTGTCGTATATTGTCAAGATATGCTTGAGTTAAATCAGTCGGTATGAGTAATCAGTGAATTTTGGTGTGTCGGTCGGGTAGGGCGACAGATGGCATGGGCGAGGTATGGTTGTGTTGAAGAGAATGAAGTGTATGGGTGGTGTGGTTTCCAGTACATATATCTGGTGTCAGTCACTAATTTGGGTATATACGAGTTTTAGTTGATTGTAAAGCTGGTTCGTATGTTATGTGGCATTGTTTTCCAGTGTATTTTTCTCAATGTAAATTTTGAGTAGGGTTTGTGTCCTGTTTGGTATGTCTTGTAAAGTATTTTTTCTTGTGTTGGTTGGTAGAGCAAACGATATGGTCTGTAGGAATCATTTCAGTAGGGCAGGCATGGTCTGTATGGTTAAGGTATACATGTGTTATATTGGATGGTGAGCTGGTCTGCATATGTTAGATCGGTTTGTAGAGTAGATGATACATTTGTATTCTTGGGTAGGGTGGGTGGTATGTGGCTAGAATACAATTCTGGTGTAGGTTAGTAGAGTAGATAATATGGCAGTAGGTATTTATTTGGTATGGTCGGTGTGTACTGAATGGCCGAGGTATGCTTGAGGTGGTATGGAACATGAGTATATAGTTCTGATATCGGTCGACAGATCAGATTGTATAGTACGTAGGTATACTTTTCATAAGTTGATTGTAAGTAGGTATACTTTTTTTTTGGTTGAGGTTTGCGTGGACTGTATGATCGAGGTAACCTGATCCGGTTGTGTCCTGGAGAGACACTAGGGGTCCGGGTAGTACCCCGGCAAGACCACACGCTTGGCTACTGAGTACGAGGGTCTCAGGCCTTGTGGAAGGGTGTTTTCGGCCGTACTTGTGTATCAAGTCGGGGCTTTGGATTTGGTTACCTCAGGTGCATGGCTGGGACACCTGCGATNCCGTACTTGTGTATCAAGTCGGGGCTTTGGATTTGGTTACCTCAGGTGCATGGCTGGGACACCTGCGATGAGAGGGTGTGATCCTTCTTCCCCGCCGAGTGGGTGGCCGAAGCGCGGGATGGCTTAGTTGCTAAGAGCGCTGCGTTAAAATATAAAAGTATGGCTGAGAGGATATATTTGCATACCTGTGTATGATCGAGGTATGCTTGGGTTAAAGTGAATGGTATAGCTGGTTGGTATGTTAGGTAGTATGGCTGAAATATGCATGAATATTATTATAGAATGTGTGGCTGCTATAACATTTTTATAGCGTTGGCTGGTATGGTAGATTATATGGGCGAGGTATGATACAGAGAATGGCAAGTTTGTGTGTACAGAATGGTTGCACATGTTTGGAATATAGTGGGTGGTGAGTGTATTTTATCTTTTGTTAGACGGTAGAGCAGATGATATTGGGCTAGTAGATATAAATTTTTTGTGAAGACCAGTGTGGAATAAATGAACGAGGGATGATTTAGGCGGTATAGGTGATGAGTGTATTTTTTCTGGTGTTGGTGGGTAAATCGGAAGGCATGGATAGAAGGTTTTTTTTTATCAAGGTCAGGGATTCATGTGTGGAATGTTACGTCGCGTCGTACTGTTTATGATATACTTTTCTGTATGTTAGTAAAGTAGGTTGTATGGGTGGTAAGTAAAATGTTTGGTAAGGCTGGCGTGTACTGGATGGCTGAGGTATTCATGAGTTATGTCGGCTGGTATGTGTGGGGATGAGTATACTTTGTCTGGTGACAGTTGATAGAACAGATGGCATGGTCCGTATGTAATTTTTGGTAAGGTCGATGAACACTAAAAGGTTGAAGTATGCTTGGTTTATGTTGGGTGTTACGGTTGGTGAATTGGCTCTTATGGTTGGTTTTATGGGTGGTTTGGTTAATTATTATGGGTGAATTTTTCTTTTGATATAAGAGATGGTATGGCTGTTTGGTATTTTGGGTGGTCCGGTATCAGTAAAGTTAGTTTGACAGATGGTAGAAATGTTTTGTTTCACGAGTTACCCTTTAATGTATGGTTGCTCGGTATATATTATGGTGACCAAGTTACTCTCGGACTATATTGGATTTTACTTGTAATTTTGCTTGCATCGACAGTTCCTTTGTAAGTGTAAGGAGGGCCTGAAGTGCCAATTGACTGTATTCTGATTGCCTATTCTTTCGAGGTCGGTGATAAGCAAAGGACATTATATATTCTCAGAGCAGTTAAATTAATGATAGGCATGTGTGAAATAAGTGTGCTTGCTGCATCTAGACTATGGTAGGTTAGGTGTGATTTTTTCCTGGTTGTGTTAGGTTAAGTTAGGTTAGGCTAACATGTATATTATTTATTAAGTCATACACTTTGTAAATAAATGAATTTTTTCTCAGTTTGATGTGAGTGGTGAAGACCTACACCAGTGGTAACAAAGGTCCTACACGAGATGGTGTGTGGAGCATGTGCGACAGATATCCAGTTTAGTGGACAGTGAAGGTGACTTAATACTCAAGAGTCCTACATGAGTGGTGAAAATATTATAAGCGAATACACAATGGTTGGGTTAGGGTTAGCTAGGTGAGGTTAGGTTAGGTCAGGTCAGGTTAGATTGGTTCAAGTCAGGTTATGTTAGGTTGGTCGAGTTAGGTGAAGTTAGGTTAGGTTAAGTGAAGTTAGTTTAGGTTAGGTTGATACTGATGAGAAAATTTTCTAAATCCTTTTTGCAATGGTTAAGTCCTACACGAAATGGAACGAAGGCAACTAAATCAAAAATATTCCAAGTACTACACAACATGAAAAAATATTCTAAGTCCAACAAAGATGGTGGCATGGGGTGATGGCTACTAAAGTGGAATCCAAGAATATGAAAAAAAATATATATTGAATCATAGAGCATGATAAAAGGCGACTAAGCAAAATGCATTCCAAGATGGTGATTCGAAGGGAGCGCAGCACAAGTGACATAATGAGTAATCAGAGAGTGACTAAGGTGGAATGATAGAGCATGACGTCAAGATGGTGATTCGAGAGGTCCAAGTAATTAAGAGGCGACTAAAGTGAAATGCGAGAGCATAAAAGATTAGGGATAGAATTATAGAGCATGATAAAAGTGACTAAGGAAAATAAAATCCAAGATAGCAGACAAGATGGTGCCCAGAAACAAGATAGTGGACAAACAATATAGCAACCGGAAAAAAGATAGCTGACAATATGGCGGCCAGAAACAAGACAGTGATTGTTCATGGCGGTGGAAACAAGATGGCGGACAAGATAGAGGCCGGAAACAAGATGGCGACTGTGACATCAAAGGTTACAGAGCCGGACCCTAAGCCCTGTTCCAGAATCAAATATTTCCTTCTACTTGCGTTGAATGGGGATGCAGAGAACAAACAATATAGCCACTTAGCGTTATGGATCTTCAACAAGTTAACAGCACAAGGAGACAATCATTTGCAGTGCCGTTTATTAAACGTAGAAATAAATCCTTTTCTGATGAAAAGCACCGGCCTGTGCAGCATTCATCGATATTCTCGTTGGGTGAGCCCGCCAAAAGTTAAGTACCAAATTGAAAAGTGTGGACCGTTAAAATAAAAGGCCAAAATCATGGCAGCTTTACACATACGCCCAGAAAGGAAACTGCGTAAAAAAAAGTACATTATTAGGGGGAAGAAAGGTAAGAAAAGACTGCATAAAACTCCGCAAATACGATGTGGTCACAGATTTCAGCCCCCAATTGGCACGGAGCAGGGATGTACAGAGCCCTCCGCGCAGGCGCGATACAGCATAACATGCACCGGCCAGATCTTCCTTAGCGCATCACTGATTCTACACCCCACCCGCACAAATAAACCTGCCGCTCAGTGGAACCCTTAAACCACAGAGGGGTCCGCGGGCAAAGAATGCCGCCATACGTAAGCACTCATCTCCCCTTCACCCCCTCGGGCAAACCTCATATTTCAACCCCGAGACGAAACTTTTCAAATACCCTCATCATGGCGTTGGCATGTTTACACAAGACACCCTTTCACGGAAGGCACGCGCGCGCAAGCACCGATTATTCCCTGCTCTCAGTCGTTTGTTTCCTTTCCCGGCAAGGAATGCTGCCGCCCTTTGGCGCGCCGATATTGCCGTTTACAAGATAGCTCCAACTCCCTGCCCCCTTCCACTCAAACCCTTCCAGGCGTCCACGTGGGCGACAGCCCTCGGGATGGGAGCACTGACCGGATACATCGGGAAGAAAGCTGATTTATGATGCATGAACACAAGCAGTAGCTTCCCAGAAGCAGCTCGCGTGTCGGGACCACGTCTCACACACGTATCCGCTTCCCACGTAGCAAGATACAGTCGTCCCACTGTGGTTTTACTGGTGGCATTGCTGTATTACTTCTGACCCAGAAAGCTTATGAGTTTACACAACAGGTTCTGCTATGGTTAACTGCTGACACCAGGACATTTGGCATGTCATTTATGGCATACTGATTGAATGTTGATGAAAATGAGAGTAGGTGAACCACCAATGGTCCATAAATGGCTTGCCGAATGTATTCCAGCTATGGCCGCACATGACCTATACATACTGTTGTTGATTGCATAGATAGTCATCAGTAAGCCATTTTATGGTTCTGTCATCAGTAAGCCATTTTATGGTTCTGAAGTGGTAAATCGATGGGCCATTGCTGCTGTAAGCATATGGGCAATTTTTGTTCACCGCACGTTGGTCAGTAATGGGCAGAGTATGGGTACTAAGTGGTGCCACTTCAGAACCAGCAATGGTGCCCCGGGCGCATGCCAGCTGCAGGCCAACTTTTTGCCTGCTTGGCATCCGACTCTGAACCATAAATGGGCCATATGTATTTTGCCACATGGGGCTCAAATAACGTTAGCATCGCTAGCCGGTTTTGAGAACCCACTCATTTCGAATAATAGTCAATAAATATATTTTATTTTGGCCTTAGACGTTAACTTCCGAAAGCTGTGGAATATACACATTCTGTTTATTATTTAGATAAGAATATTCATTTAAAAAGGTTGTTAAAGGATAAAAAAACCGGCTGTAAGGAAAAAGTAACTAGGGCCTCGAAAGTGCTCACTTTACCGTGAACAGACTATAGGCAGGTGACCACTACACTTGGTACCCCTACAACTTAAACCCCACTTATTGGTTTCACGTTGTAATATATCGGCTCCCGACATATAGTAAAGTCAACGAGAATTCGCACCGCAGGGCTGGTCAGGCCCTGGGTACGGGAAAAAAAAATTACAGTGGAGTGAAAAAGGGGTAGAGCGATCTGGCTAGCTGCGCAGCTACAGTCTCCGTGTCCCATCATTGAACTGGTTTTCTGCCAACACTACTTTCATAAACGAAGTTGACAGGATTTATGGTTAGAACACTGTTTAGTAAACAAGTGCCGTGAGATGTTTGTATACATCCTTTTGCAAACTTGTAATGCAGTTTATTAAATTCAAATCTGTGAAAGTATTTTGTTCATATAAAAGTGCTTGTCTTTTAAGAATTAAGATATAGAAAAACACGTTCATCGCTGTTGACCATGTGTCTGAGTGTTGTGGTGGTTTGGGGTAGGCCACTGTTAGGTACATGCGCAGAAGACGAAGAGTAGCCTACCTCATCTTTAGTCCATGAAAAGAAAGGAGACAGCGCGATCACATAACGGAAATTCTCTATTAACATCCCTGACATCAGCGACCTTTCACATCGAGGCTGGTCGGCACGGTGAACAGGGTTTGAGTGAGTGAGTGCAGACATTTTGGCAGCTCTTAACAGCAAGGTCTTGAGAGCCGATGAGGGTGATTGAGGTAAGTATGGAGCAGAGTCAGAATGAAAGGGTAGGCGAAACTGGAGATCTCCGAGAAAACCCGCCAACCAGCGGCATCGTCCGGCACGATTCCCACATGCAAAAATCCGGGAGTGACTCGGCCGGGGATTGAACCCGGTTCGTCTTGGTGGGAGGCGAGCAGGCTAACCGCTGAGCCACCACGGCCCCAACAGGGTTTGAGGCCCGCTGGACCCGAGTCCGGATTCTCCTACTTGTGAAACGTGGCGGACGTTGTCTGGACTACTTCGGGTTTCTTCAGGGGTTCTTCTGTACCTTATATAACTATAAATTCCACCACTTCGTCATCCTAGAACCTTATTCACGTAACTTCAGGCACAGGCTTACTTAAAGAGAGGTCCCTGGCCCCACATAGTGACCCCAGGGGTAATATTCAAAAATCTATTCATAATTAATATGTAACTTAACTTAATTGTTTCGATGTTTTACAGTATTACTTATTTAAATAGACCATGTCCTAAAGTTGCTTAGTATATGATGACACCAATGTATCTTATACGTTTATATTATGTTGGGACTGATTCCTTATCACGCCAGTGCCTCTAAAGAAAACAAGCACCTACGTGTTAGAGGTAGGATGGGCTTAACGTCTCGTCGACAGCGAGGTCATTAGAGACGGAACACGTTGCTCAAAGAAGCATAAATGGGGAAGGAATCGGCCGTGACCTATAGGAAGAAACCATCCCAGCAATCGCCTTGAGATATTTCGCAAAACCATAGAAAACAAAAATCAAGATGACTAGACCAGTGATCGAACCCGTATCCGTTGTCGTCCCGAATGCGGATCAAGTGGTTTACGACAGCGCCACTTCGCCAGGTACGTGTTATACAGATTGAGTATAAAAGAATACCCCAATTTTGAAGGTATATAATATCAAAACCAAACAACCTACAACCTTGGTTGACCAATCAAATGAACAGTGGAACCGTGAAGTTTGTTTACCATACATTCATAAATGTTCAATGTAACCACCATGAGCGGACCGAACGACATCGACGCGATAATCAAAATCTTTCCACGCTCTTGTCAGCATGTCCGGTGTTACTGTTGGGATGGCGTTCGTAGCTCTAGGTTTGAGGTGGTGAGGAGGAAGCGAGCTTGCATTCGACACGTGAACGTGAAGGGGTCGCTCTGATGTTTCCTTTATGTGCCCAGAACGAGGTAGACGATGCCTTCATGTCTAAGCTGGTTTGAAGCGATGAAGTGACATTGGTATACAAATGGTAAGGTGAACCGATACAACGTGCGGATATGGGGTCAGGAGCCTCCACATGAAACCACCGAACACGAGCGTGCTTCCCCCAAAGTGAACGTGTTTTGCGCTGTATCGAAAGACACTGTTTTCGGCCCTTTCTTTTTTCACGAGCCCAATGTTACTAGAATTACTTATTTGGACATACTTACAGAGAGGTAGTTTCCTCAATTAGACGAGGCGGCGGGGGACTTAATTTTCCAGCAGGATGGTGCGCCACCCCATTGACACCTTACCTGGTCGAGGAAACCTGAACGAGATGTTGCCGCAACGCTGTAATGGTCGAGGAGCAGCTGGTGAGGCTCTTCATCAGTGACCCCTTAAAAGCCCGGATCTTACCCCGTGCGATTTGTTTCTAAGGAGGTACATAAAATAGCAAGTGTTTCGTCCACCATTGCCGGCTAACATTGACGACCTCAAAACGAGAATTATGGACGCCATCTAAACCGCAACACTGGACATGCTGACAAGAGCGTGGAACGAATTTAATTATCGCGTAGATGTAGTTCGGGTCGCTCGTGGTAGTCACATTGAACATTTATAAAGATATGGTAAACAAACTTCACAGTTCCACGGTTCATTTGATTGGTCAAACAAGGTTGTATGATGTTTGGTTTTGATATTACAGACCTTCAAATTTGGGTTATTCTTTTGTACTCACTCTGTACTTCGGAAGCATCTCACTAGGTGGGTGTCACTCTCGCACTATAGCGACAGCAATAGTCGCTACCTGTCCCAGATGATATATAAGCTTGCGGCAAGTTTGCAGCTTGACTTTAATTTGCCTTGCCGAGCAAACTTGTCATATAATATGTAATTCAAGCTTGATTCAAGTCAAATTTATCATGACTCGCACATACTTGCTGATAGCAAGCTTGCAGATGGCTTGAATTATGCTTGTAGGTTGCCAAGGCAAGTTTGCAGTAAATGTAACTAATTAATCTTGCTACAAGATTGACCTGTGAAGACTAGTCAGCTTGATTAAAGCTTAGTTCAAACATGTCTTGCATAGGTAGCTTGATTCATGACAAGTTTGTTTCAAGCCTGACTCAAGCTGACTACTGTATGCTATTGGAGTATACTTGGAGCTACTGTGCAGCGCAGCATTCAAATTGTACTAGGCCTTAATGAACATTTTTAAAAATGAGTACACGAAAACAGCGTAACTGAATATATCGACCTCATAATAAAATATTTAAATATTGGCTGGATTTATTAACGATCCCGTTTTAATTCTGATAGACTACGCAAGGGAGCGATTTAAGTGGAACCACACACAAAACTAACTTAAACTTATACACTGGAGAGCCAAAAAAAAACTGGTATAGGCGTGCGTATGCAAATAACAGCTGTATGGAACCAATCAGAGTAACGCGATGCGGTCGGCAGTGCCTCTATACATATATACGCTGCGTGCGAGTATCACACGCCTCTGCTCCACACTCGCGTCCTGTCCCGACAAGATGCGGGCTCACAATCACTTCTCCCGCAGGAGAACTGAGCCGGTGCGGAACAATGGATGCTGTGGTCCAGGACCGCGCTGCCCTTACCCCCTCCACAGCTCCGGATTCACCCTCTTCGTCTGTTTCTTCTTCTGTCTCCTGTCGTATGCAAATCTCTGCCCCTTCGGAAGCAAACGTACACAGCGACGAAGAATATTTGATTGCGTGAAGTCGCCAAATGAATACAATTTTCAGAGGTGTTGATGTGTTTGTGGTATATTATTACTAGCCTTAAAAATGTAAAATATATTTACATTTTTAACGCGTTTCCTTTTTTTCTCTCTCTCTATCTCTCTCTCTCTCTCTCTCTCTCTCTCTCTCTCTCTCTCTCTCTCTCTCAACAGAAACATTTATACGATCAAGTTACGATTTGTAGAACTCGGTACTGTTGGAAAATAAACGCAAATAGAAATGACTGAAATGTAGGCCAGGAACAGTTTTATTTTATTTTACAAAAGTTGCTTTAGATTTGTTAAAAAAAAAAACAATGAAGTTTCTANTGCTTTAGATTTGTTAAAAAAAAACAATGAAGTTTCTAAAAATGAAAGTGTTATGTAATAACGTAACCGATTACGGTCCGTTCCAAATCCGTAACATTCCTTTTGAATAGCAAAATATTATATAAGAAACCATTGCATTTTACAGAAACGTATTTTTTTAACTCTCTTATTCTAAACATAAACCGAAAGAACGTGAACGAAAATATTCAATGTAGTGGCCAAGAAATTAACATGGCATTATTTAATTCCCATCCTCATTCCCATCCAATACCATGTTCAACCATGTACATGACAAGATAACGCACCAAACACAACACAACACGAAACTATTTTTCGCTTTCAACTGAAGATATCTCAGAATTGTAACATTTTCTGACTAAAATATTTTATTTTGATAATCTTTACTTCAATAACAATTCTGCGATTAAAAATGCCTGCACGAAAACATACACAAAAGACGTGTCTATTCATTTAATAGTAATTTCTTGAAAGCATTGCATATTCTCTCTGTACTTTTGACGTCTATGTAAATATTACCGTTTATCGTATTTCAATGCGGCACTCGNTTGCATATTCTCTCTGTACTTTTGACGTCTATGTAAATATTACCGTTTATCGTATTTCAATGCGGCACTCGGCTGCGTGATACAAAGGAAAGGCTACTCATACATTCATACTTAGTCGCACATACCTTAAAAATACAGCGCAACCATCGATCGTTATGTGCTATTATCTGTATGACATCAAACCTCGCAGCAGACATACAGCTATAAATAGAAGTTTGGCCGCCAACTCCGACGGTTAACAGTAAGAAAGAACTCCGTAACACAAAGCTACCATAACGCAACCGCAGAAAAATCAATAACAAAGGAGCGAAAATTCCGCGTAAATCACGAACTGCGGCACCACTAGCTATAAAAATGGCTTCACTTGCCATCAAAATCAAAACGGCAAAACGTCATTGCCCGACCAGTCAGCGAATTGAGAGAAATAATAGTAGATCTCATGTAACACGAGTTAGCAAATGAGACTCCAAGACCTGCTAAATGAGCAGTTTTTAAAGCTGTACTTGTGATATAATATTATGCCGATTTTGTATCTTCCAAGACAAGAAAATTTCAAAATTTCACATACCCACTAATAAGAGTGAAACTATCAAATTTTTAGGAACGTTTTCATGTTACTAATCACACAGTTTTTCACTTACGCGTATAAAAATAAATCGAAACAGAAATAAATATTTCCAGCTCCGGAAAAATTAATATTGCAGATTTGATTGGACGATAAAACATGGAACTACATTTTAAACATAGTTGCCAACTTAATAAGAGCATGACGATCAATGTGCCCATTAAAATACGTACAGTTACGGATAGGGACTTTTTCAAATATTGGTTTCGAAACTCTTCAATTAACCGCGAAGCAACTGTAAAAGAGATTCGAACAACCAATGAAATAGGTGATTTTGTTAGAATCAGCAAAATGAAAAAATTATTTGATAAAGAATTATTTAAAAATTTTAATGTTTTAAAATATGATTTAACTAATTACATTTTAAAATATATGAATGGTGAAGAATTACAATGCAATTTATATTAATTTGAAATTACGAAGACTGATTTTCCTGATCAATATTTAATTGGAATAGTTTTAAAAACAAAAGGTGATAAAATTTATTTTAAATTGTTTGCATATGATAATTTACATCGTTTTTGGATTAATAAAGAAAATCGTTTTATAATATATTATTAATTTCTATATTTAAGATTTCTCACATTTTTTAAATCATTCTCAATGCAACGGGTAAACACAATGGTTAAATGGCTATTTAAATATTTAATTTTATTTCTCTATTTCTTATCATTATCTTTATATTCATGTCTACAGTAATAAATCCAAAATCTTCATTCCAACATTTTGAACAAATTTCTTGAAATTCCTCATATAACATATCTCCACCTACAAAATCATTATTAATGTGTTTTAAAGTTGTATCATCTTAATGAAAAATACACAAAAAATTGGTATTATCTTACTAGCTGTTTTGGTGACATACAATAAGTTTGAACTAAAAAAAATGTATCGATATTTTCTTGTCTTCCTCTAATAAAATATTTTCTTATTAAATCTTGATTTTCTAAAATCACGCCATACTAATAATATTATAAATGGGAAAGTATCTGTGTGTGTGTGTGTGTGTGTGTGTTGGTGTGTGTGTGTGTGTGTGTGTGTGCGCGCGCGCGCGCTTGTGTGTATGTTTGTAACCACTCAGTTCCATAACGCCTGAGCCGATTTTGATGAAATTTGGTATGCAGGTACTTTAGATCCTGGAATAAGACATATGATAATTTTTACCCCGGTAAATTGTACGGGTCCTGTGGAATAACAACAAAAAGTAATTCTGCAACGGCTGGGAACGTGATCGAAATATTTTTTCCCTCTGGTGTCAGAACATATCAGGCCACCCAAGGACCTCTGAAATAGCTTAACGACTACTATCAATCGATAACAACCGAGACCGAATATTTAACGTGCCCTCCGAATCCCGGAAGCTCTCGGATGTTATGCCACTAAACGGTCACCCATCCAAATGTCTGCCGCTGGGAACGTTTCTTAACTTTGGTGATCGATTAAGATCCCTCAGCCAAGCGCAGAAAGTAGTAACCTAGGTACACTTATTTCTAAAGCTACAACTTGATGAAATTCACATTTTGATTTTCATACATCGACGCTGGAAAGCGGAAATGTGGTAACTACGCCATAGTTGCACAGATACACTCCAAAGACAATAAATACCCTACTTCTTGGCTATCGGGTAAAAAATCTTTCCTTCCTTTTGAGTTGCCGTAATAAGTTAGAAACCTAGGCCAACATACTATAATTTTATAATTCTGTTTTCACATAAATTAATTGTCTTTTCCCAATTTATTTATTAGCGTACCACTGTAATACACAATTGTCAGATATAACCACAGAATTATATTCACATTCATCTAAAGAAATAATTTTATCGAGATTCTTCCTTTATTTTCACTTATAAAATAAGAAAATCAGCTATTCAATTAGTTTATTCCTTTTAATTTAAACTTTTTGAATAAACTTATCATTTTTAAAAATGTTATCACATATTTTTATGTATAAAATTAAACATCAAATTGTTTTACCCACAATTACTAGAGCCAACAATTATAGCTCAAATATTATCTGGAAATTAGCCACCAATCCCCCCATCAAATTTCTCCATTTAATAAAATTAATTTAATTATATAAATAAATTTTCAAGCTAATGGTTAATAGTTCTACATGAAAGAAAAAATTCATTATGACATTCTTAATGATGAACATTCTATTCCTTTAATTAGATTTCATATAACATGTTTAACCCCGAATATAAAATAATATCATTACAATTGGTAAAAATTAAAACAATTATTATTCCTAGATGTTAATATAATATTGAATCATTAGAAAATATATAAATTTATATAAACCACTAGCTGACCCGGCAAACGTTGTTTTGCCATAAAAAGTATTTCTAGTATAATATAATAAACAAATTTGTTTATTATATAACACGTGCTCGTGACACGTGTTGAGTACTGTTGAGGTTATATAAAATTAATTAAATAACTGAACGTGAGAACTACACTTATATATTAGATTATTTAAAAAATATTAATAAAATGGAAATACAAACAATTACAGCTTTGCGATTAATAATAAAGTTAATTAAGAAGTACACTTAATTATTGAAAATATAATTGTAAACACGTTACTACTACGATCTCAGCACAAATGAATAAGAGAAAGGTTATTGTGTGAGAGAAAGTGGAGACCGGCTACTCCGTGCTGTTTCACTGGGANCGCCTCTGCTCCACACTCGCGTCCTGTCCCGACAAGATGCGGGCTCACAATCACTTCTCCCGCAGGAGAACTGAGCCGGTGCGGAACAATGGATGCTGTGGTCCAGGACCGCGCTGCCCTTACCCCCTCCACAGCTCCGGATTCACCCTCTTCGTCTGTTTCTTCTTCTGTCTCCTGTCGTATGCAAATCTCTGCCCCTTCGGAAGCAANGCTCCGGATTCACCCTCTTCGTCTGTTTCTTCTTCTGTCTCCTGTCGTATGCAAATCTCTGCCCCTTCGGAAGCAAGCGTACACAGCGACGAAGAATATTTGATTGCGTGAAGTCGCCAAATGAATACAATTTTCAGAGGTGTTGATGTGTTTGTGGTATATTATTACTAGCCTTAAAAATGTAAAATATATTTACATTTTTAACGCGTTTCCTTTTTTTCTCTCTCTCTCTATCTCTCTCTCTCTCTCTCTCTCTCTCAACAGAAACATTTATACGATCAAGTTACGATTTGTAGAACTCGGTACTGTTGGAAAATAAACGCAAATAGAAATGACTGAAATGTAGGCCAGGAACAGTTTTATTTTATTTTACAAAAGTTACTTCAGATTTGTTAAAAAAAAAAACAATGAAGTTTCTAATAATGAAAGTGTTATGTAATAACGTAACAGATTACGGTCCGTTCCAAATCCGTAACATTCCTTTTGAATAGCAAAATATTATATAAGAAACCATTGCATTTTACAGAAACGTATTTTTTTAACTCTCTTATTCTAAACATAAACCGAAAGAACGTGAACGAAAATATTCAATGTAGTGGCCAAGAAATTAACATGGCATTATTTAATTCCCATCCTCATTCCCATCCAATACCATGTTCAACCATGTACATGACAAGATAACGCACCAAACACAACACTACACGAAATTATTTTTCGCTTTCAACTGAAGATAGGTCAGAATTGTAACATTTTCCGACTAAAATATTTTATTTTGATAATCTTTACTTCAATAACAATTCTGCGATTAAAAATGACTGCACGAAAACATACACAAAATACGTGTATATTCATTTAATAGTAATTTCTTGATAGCATTGCATATTCTCTCTGTACTTTTGACGTCTATGTAAATATTACCGTTTATCGTATTTCAATGCGGCACTCGGCTGCATGATATAAAGGAAAGGCTACTCACACTTTTATACTTAGTCGCACATACCTTAAAAATACAGCGCAACCATCGATCGTTATGTGCTATTATCTGTATGACATCAAANTATACTTAGTCGCACATACCTTAAAAATACAGCGCAACCATCGATCGTTATGTGCTATTATCTGTATGACATCAAACCTCGCAGCAGACATACAGCTATAAATAGAAGTTTGGCCGCCAACTCCGACGGTTAACAGTAAGAAAGAACTCCGTAACACAAAGCTACCATAACGCAACCGCAGAAAAATCAATAACAAAGGAGCGAAAATTCCGCGTAAATCACGAACTGCGGCACCACTNTACCATAACGCAACCGCAGAAAAATCAATAACAAAGGAGCGAAAATTCCGCGTAAATCACGAACTGCGGCACCACTCGCTATAAAAATGGCTTCACTTGCCATCAAAATCAAAATGGCAAAACGCCATTGCCCGACCAGTCAGCGCATTGAGAGAAATAATAGTAGATCTCATGTAACACGAGTTAGCAAATGAGACTCCAAGACCTGCTAAATGAGCAGTTTTTAAAGCTGTACTTGTGATATAATATTATGCCGATTTTGTATCTTCCAAGACAAGAAAATTTCAAAATTTCACATACCCACTAATAAGAGTGAAACTATCAAATTTTTAGGAACGTTTTCATGTTACTAATCACACAGTTTTTCACTTACGCGTATAAAAATAAATCGAAACAGAAATAAATATTTCCAGCTCCGGAAAAATTAATATTGCAGATTTTATTGGACGATAAAACATGGAACTACATTTTAAACATAGTTGCCAACTTAATAAGAGCATGACGATCAATGTGCCCATTAAAATACGTACAGTTACGGAAAGGGACTTTTTCAAATATTGGTTTCGAAACTCTTCAATTAACCGCGAAGCAACTGTAAAAGAGATTCAAACAACCAATGAAATAGGTGATTTTGTTAGAATCAGCAAAATGGAAAAATTATTTGATAAAGAATTATTTAAAAATTTTAATGATTTAAAATATGATTTAACAAATTACATTTTAAAATATATGAATGGTGAAGAATTACAATGCAATTTATATTAATTTGAAATTACGAAGACTGATTTTCCTGATCAATATATAATTGGAATAGTTTTAAAAACAAAAGGTGATAAAATTTATTTTAAATTGCCTGCATATGATAATTTACATCGTTTTTGGATTAATAAAGAAAATTGTTTTATAATATATTATTAATTTCTATATTTAAGATTTCTCACATTTTTTATATCATTCTCAATGCAACGGGTAAACACAATGGTTAAATGGCTATTTAAATATTTAATTTTATTTCTCTATTTCTTATCATTATCTTTATATTCATGTCTACAGTAATAAATCCAAAATCTTCATTCCAACATTTTGAACAAATTTCTTGAAATTCCTCATATAACATATCTCCACCTACAAAATCATTATTAATGTGTTTTAAATTTGTATCATATTAATGAAAAATACACAAAAAATTGGTATTATCTTACTAGCTGTTTTGGTGACATACAATAAGTTTGAACTAAAAAAAATGTATCGATATTTTCTTGTCTTCCTCTAATAAAATAATTTCGAATTAAATCTTGGTTTTCTAAAATCACGTCATACTAATAATATTATAAATGGGAAAGTATCTGTGTGTGTGTGTGTGTGTGTGTGTGTGTGTGTGTGTGTGTGTGTGTGTGCGCGCGCGCGCGCTTGTGTGTATGTTTGTAACCACTCAGTTCCATAACGCCTGAGCCGATTTTGATGAAATTTGGTATGCAGGTACTTTAGATCCTGGAATAAGACATATGATAATTTTTACCCCGGTAAATTTTACGGGTCCTGTGGAATAACAACAAAAAGTAATTCTGCAACGGCTGGGAACGTGATCGAAATATTTTTTCCCTCTGGTGTCAGAACATATCAGGCCGCCCAAGGACCTCTGAAATGGCTCAACGACTACTATCAATCGATAACAACCGAGACCGAATATTTAACGTGCCCTCCGAATCCCGGAATCTCTCGGATGTTATGCCACTAAACGGTCACCCATCCAAATGTCTGCCACTGGGAACGTTTCTTAACTTTGGTGATCGATTAAGATCCCTCAGCCAAGCGCAGAAAGTAGTAACCTAGGTACACTTATTTCTAAAGCTACAACTTGATGAAACTCACATTTTGATTTTCATACATCGACGCTGGAAAGCGGAAATGTGGTAACTACGCCATAGTTGCACAGATACACTCCAAAGACAATAAATACCCTACTTCTTGGCTATCGAGTAAAAAATCTTTCCTTCCTTTTGAGTTGCCGTAATAAGTTAGAAACATAGGCCAACATACTATAATTTTATAATTCTGTTTTCACATAAATGAATTGTCTTTTCCCAATTTATTTATTAGCGTATCACTGTAAAACACAATTGTCAGATATAACCACAGAATTATATTCACATTCATCTAAAGAAATAATTTTATCGAGATTCTTCCTTTATTTTCACTTATAAAATAAGAAAATCAGCTATTCAATTAGTTTATTCCTTTTAATTTAAACTTTTTGAATAAACTTATCATTTTTAAAAAATTTATCACATATTTTTATGTATAAAATTAAACATCAAATTTTTTTACCCACAATTACTAGAGCCAACAATTATAGCTCTAATATTATCTGGAAATTAGCCACCAATCCCCCCATCAAATTTCTTTATTTAATAAATTTAATTTAATTATATAAATAAATTTTTAAGCTAATGGGTAATAGTTCTACATGAAAGAAAAAATTCATTATGACATTCTTCATGATGAATATTCTATTCCTTTAATTAGATTTCATGTAACATGTTTAACCCCGAATATAAAATAATATCATTACAATTGGTAAAAATTAAAAAAATTATTATTCCTAGATGTTAATACAATATTGAATCATTAGAAAATATATAAATTTATATAAACCATTTAAAACTAAAAATATTGTCTTATAAAAAAATTGTAACAAATAGAATAAATGTTAATAACAAATATAATAAAAAATTAGATAATCGATTATCAACCATGTTAAGTTAAAAAAACAATATAATTATAAAAAAATTATTGGGTTCGAAAATTCCTAATTTAAATTCTTTTAACTATATAAATGTGCATTGTAATTTCGCAAATGGAATGTTTATAAAATATGATGAATTATATCATTTATTAACTGTTATAGTTACTTTTGAACAAAAAACAATGTATTGTTTTAGTGATTGAATTGTTTATAAGCCAGCTTATCCATTATTATATACTGTTAATAATCAAAGATTTAATCATATTGTTTCAGAAAAACTGGATGAAAAACGAGCTTAATTGATTTGAATGGTAATAAATTTTAAATTATATAACAAACGAAATTTTTTAAATTTTACATATTTTTAATTTTATCATTAAATATTATATAATTCATCAAATTATAGAGCTTTTTAAGAAGTAGGAAATTAAAAAGCTGAAACTGATATTGATTAAAAATACAATAACCTTAATTTAATAACACATTTTAAAATTAATAAAAATGTATTAAAATAGAATCAATTTTCCGGTCTTATAAATTATACTCATTATGATTTACATTGTTGTGAAGCACCTAATATATATTATATTCCAGATTTTCATTTAGTTTTGAACAGTGCAAATTATACTTGATAATTAATTTTTGTTGTATAATTTATTAAATTATGTATTTAATTTTATAATTTTTATATGCTTTTTGATTTAGCAGCTGTATGTATATTAAAAAATTTATCATATATTAATACTCAACCCTTTCTACAGGATCTATACATTCATATATATTTAAAAAATATAATTAATTTATATTTAAATACTTTTAAAAATTATTTGAAAAATTGAAATTATATGTCACAATATTTTCCGAATCAACTTCGTTTTCGAATTATCGAATAAAATTTTCTGAAAGTCGTCTATAACGAGATAATTAATTTAAATTGATCTGTTCTTCAAATTTTTTTTGTTATCGAACTAGTCAAATATGATGAAAGTATAACTTATAAAAAAATCACACCATGAATGGCGTGTCTGTTTTATAAATACGTCATCTATCAGAAGCTTATTATAATTAACGTTAATTTAAAAGTATCTTATTTTTGGTTAAATTGAACTTACCTATATTTTGCTATAAATTACAATATTAAATTTAAAATTAACATAAATAAAATTGAGAAAAAATAGGTGTGTTGCGTGGGTAATGCCTAGTAAGAAATAGTTATCATGCAAAATATTGAACTAAGTGCGCACGAATGCGGTGCGTTGTCTGTTTGGTGTGATTTTCTAGACTTTGTTAACCTTTGTTTGCACGAGACGGAGGAATGTACTGATAGTAAAAATTTGGCAGGACTTCAGAGAAGCTGTAAGTAATCATGAAATGGACAGTATCAAAAATTGTTTCGCTGCAGGTGCAGTTGTTAAGAGCGGGAGCGAGGGTCTGGGAGTGGCCAGTGATAAGGTCGCTGACTACGAGGACACAACTGGGATGGATTGTGGAGGAATCGGGAAGTGTGCGTGGGAGGAGACAGGCAGAAGAATAGATGGCCTTGGGGGGGAAGGGGAATCGGCCTGCTTGAGGGAGGGTCAAACTACGGGATCCGACGGCGAGCAGCAGGTTCGGCAGAGGGATGATGCCTTCAATTTAAATTCCCATTTCTTGAGGGGTGTGCGCGGGAGTGGGCGGGGGAATTGGAGGGGATAGAGGCAAGTAAAACAGGAGCAGAAAGGCTGGAAGGGTCGAGGGTCAGGGATTGGACAAAGAGCGGAGGTTGTGAAGGACACCTCGCGTCTGGACAACAAGCAGGGTAGTGAGCAGGGAGTATACTCCTGACACCGTTGCATACGAACTTAAAAACACAACAGAAAATAACATGAACACCGTACAAACGTACTGTAAATGGTGTAGGATTTTTTCCTCTCTTCATTATATTTATGCGAAGTAGAAGTCAATTTGTAATTACTGTGATACAGTTTTTCCCAAGTGAAACCTTTTGCGGTACCACAGTTTTCGCATAACCAGTTCCTCCAGTCACTATCATGATGGCTTTTTGATGCAAGGTAAGACAAACTGAACAGGTCTGGAATTAAAACAGTGGCCAAGAAGAACGTTTTAACTTAAGACATTTAATAAAACCAATTTCTGAATTTAAGCTGTTAAAATTCTTTACATTTCGTGTGACCAAATTGCGCAGTTTTCAGAGCATTTCCACGGGCCAGAGAAGTTAAAAGAATTCTTTGTATAAGTTCTATATATGCTTTAAACTAGCTAATGACACAAAGTTACAGTTGGGTAAGTGTTTCAATTTTTACTATTTCCACATTTAAAACATTTATCTCTGCATAATTGAGACTGACAAACTACAGCAAGAGGTTTTAATTTACGAAATGTATATCACTCACACTGTCTAAAAATTAGTGTTTCAGTTAAGATCGAGCTGAAATTTTACCTACATCGTTTAAAGAATGTATTGGTAGAATTTTTAAATTTCCTTCTGGAAAAATATAAAACGAATTTTGACTGTTCGTATTGGTATCAGTTGGATTACGTAGTCATTCTTGGAGACAAATTTATAATTCAATCTCTCTGATCCGTTACAGATACGCAACATGAGCATTCCGCCAAGACTTGTACAGAATGGATCGAAAATAGACTATACGAATATGTGGAATGGATAATGCGATATTTGGTTATTGGACACTTACAAGGTATGGAAAGTAACTGAACTAAAGTTGTGACAGGTTACTTAAAGTATGCAATGGTGCAAAGCAGAGCCTAACGGTTTTTATGCTTCAAATATCATTAACAAGAGTTTAAGTAACGTGATGTAACAATTTACAATAATGTCTCTCCTTTGAAACATTGCCTGCTACCATCCTCAAAAAGTATGGGCCCCGAATACCGAACTTGACTGACTCCTTTCCAAATTGTTTATTTATGGCTTTGAAGAAGAGACTGGTGTTGTAAGGTTGGGTTTTCGTCTGCTCAATAATTTTCTGTTACTTCACACACTCGCTAAGGTGGAAATGCGATTCGTCCAACGTAATGAAATTTCATAGGAATGTTCGCTATTCGTCGATCATTTCTAGCAGACATAGTTTTAAATCTTGGGGAAGTAACTCGGGTAGAGTGCAGTTGGAAATTTGAGTAGTGATTTCGCAGACGTTTGCATGGTTCGTAGACACACAGGGCCTATATTGTTACCGGCAATTGTGATGGTTCTGAAGAGAATACCCAGTTTAAAACAGTTTGGTGTGAGGGGGGCCATACCACAGATGCTCAAATGACGCCGCAGTAACAGATGCGTCGTTTAAATAAAATAAATTATCACTCCACGGCATACTGTCACGGTTGATATGAGCAAGTACGACATTAGCAAAATACGACGATACACCGGCATACGATCGATAACCAGGTCAATAATATATTCTACACAAACAACTGCACAAGCAAACGCCATTAGAACATAAACTATCCCCACAGTAAAAATTCGGGAATCAGGCCAATGCTGCACGAAGAAATGGAATATGGAAATGTGTAACATATAGACCAGGGCCTTTTATTTTCCGGTCACTAAGCGATCAAGCTGGGACTGATTGCACCAGCCGAGAACCAACCCATGGACGTAACGAACACCACTACCAGGCAAACCACTCTGGCTGACGCAACACACAATATGAAAGGTAGAAAACTAAAAAGCGATCAATTATTATAAAGTGGCAGGCTTAATATGATAATATCAACGTTATCAAGACTCCCTCCGGGGAAACTTCATGAATTATGCCTGTAATATTTTGTACTGTATCCAAATTTAACATAAACCATACACCATCTTTCGTAGGAGACATATTTCATGTTAGCCAACCTATATAATCGCCTTCCTCTCCGTTTGCGATTTCAATGTAAACATACAGGGCCTAGCAACAAAAATGTATTACAAATTTACAAAATCACAGCCGTATGCAGCATCCATCAAAGTTCCATGGACGAACTCAACCTTCTTCCACGCGTCAGCGCGTGCACACACTAAATCTGAATAAATGATTTCAGTTAATGGAATTATTTTAATAAATGTCCAGTTAATGAGCTGTCATCTACTGGCGAATCAGTGGAAGGTATTGAGATTTTACTGCCAGTCCAGTTAAATTCAGAAGGGATCAGTAGAAATCACTTTGTCATTAGTAAATACCAGCAATTAAATTTATCAGTAAAATTTTACAGATTCAAGTGGAGCAGTTTAAACAGATCTTCATTCAATTTAGCTGATTTAGAGCAGTTTTAACTGTTTAGAATTTAGAGTGTAGCAGTGTGCTATCAGCAGACGTGTTTGGCTCAAGATTCAGATCAAGTATTTTCGTCGCATTCTGCAGTATGCCTTGAAAAATGTTAACTGTTTATGAACAGTCGTGAGAATTTGTACCGCACAAAAATCATGAATTCTAGATGACATATCTCTCTTCCCTCTCCACTTGAAATGATCGCTGAGCAACGGAAAGCAAGTTTGAGGCAGTCACCCCCACAGCAATACCACTCACTAATTTTGAGCAAACCTTTGTCTTACCCATGGTTAGCATTTCCTTATCATGGAGTTACTTCCTTCCCTCCCCAATACAAACACATACAACAGTATAACTGCCAATGAGTTATTTATGAATTGTAAAATAACTCAGCAGAACGGAAAAATAATCTAGTATTCTGCAAGGCCTCTTCGATATTTCCGATTTTGATGGGCAGTATACACGGGAAATACATGTTTTAAAAATAGGACAATTTTGTAANTTATCTGAAAAATGGAAATTATATGTCACAATATTTTCCGAATCAACTTCGTTTTCGAATTATCGAATAAAATTTTTTGAAAGTCGTCTATAACGAGATAATTAATTTAAATTGATCTGTTCTTCAAATTTCTTTTGTTATCGAACTAGTCAAATATGATGAAAGTATAACTTATAAAAAAAAATCACACCATGAATGGCGTGTCTGTTTTATAAATACGTCATCTATCAGAAGCTTATTATAATTAACGTTAATTTAAAAGTATCTTATTTTTGGTTAAATTGAACTTACCTATATTTTGTTATAAATTACAATATTAAATTTAAAATTAACATAAATAAAACTGAGAAAAAATAGGTGTGTTGCGTGGGCAATGCCTAGTAAGAAATAGTTATCATGCAAAATATTGAACTAAGTGCGCACGAATGCGGTGCGTTTTCTGTTTGGTGTGATTTTCTAGACTTTGTTAACCTTTGTTTGCACGAGACGGAGGAATGTACTGATAGTAAAAATNTTCTGTTTGGTGTGATTTTCTAGACTTTGTTAACCTTTGTTTGCACGAGACGGAGGAATGTACTGATAGTAAAAATTTGGCAGGACTTCAGAGAAGCTGTAAGTAATCATGAAATGGACAGTATCAAAAATTGTTTCGCTGCAGGTGCAGTTGTTAAGAGCGGGAGCGAGGGTCTGGGAGTGGCCAGTGATAAGGTCGCTGACTACGAGGACACAACTGGGATGGATTGTGGAGGAATCGGGAAGTGTGCGTGGGAGGAGACAGGCAGAAGAATAGATGGCCTTGGGGGGGAAGGGGAATCGGCCTGCTTGAGGGAGGGTCAAACTACGGGATCCGACGGCGAGCAGCAGGTTCGGCAGAGGGATGATGCCTTCAATTTAAATTCCCATTTCTTGAGGGGTGTGCGCGGGAGTGGGCGGGGGAATTGGAGGGGATAGAGGCAAGTAAAACAGGAGCAGAAAGGCTGGAAGGGTCGAGGGTCAGGGATTGGACAAAGAGCGGAGGTTGTGAAGGACACCTCGCGTCTGGACAACAAGCAGGGTAGTGAGCAGGGAATATACTCCTGACACCGTTGCATACGAACTTAAAAACACAACAGAAAATAACATGAACACCGTACAAACGTACTGTAAATGGTGTAGGATTTTTTCCTCTCTTCATTATATTTATGCGAAGTAGAAGTCAATTTGTAATTACTGTGATACAGTTTTTCCCAAGTGAAACCTTTTGCGGTACCACAGTTTTCGCATAACCAGTTNTCAATTTGTAATTACTGTGATACAGTTTTTCCCAAGTGAAACCTTTTGCGGTACCACAGTTTTCGCATAACCAGTTGCTCCAGTCACTATCATGATGGCTTTTTGATGTAAGGTAAGACAAACTGAACAGGTCTGGAATTAAAACAGTGGCCAAGAAGAACGTATTAACTTAAGACATTTAATAAAACCAATTGCTGAATTTAAGCTGTTAAAATTCTTTACATTTCATGTAACCAAACTGCGCAGTTTTCAGAGCATTTCCACGGGCCAGAAAAGTTAAAAGAATTTTTCGGATAAGTTCTATAGATGCTTTAAACTAGCTAATGACACAAAGTTACAGTTCGGTAAGTGTTTCAATTTTTACTATTTCCACATTTAAATCATATATCACTGCATCATTGCGACTGACAAACTAGAGCAAGAGGTTTTAATTTACGAAATGCATATCACTCACACTGTCTAAAAATTAGTATTTCAGTTAAGTGTACAATATCGAGCTGAAATTTGCCCTACATCGTTTAAGAAAAGTATTGGTAGAATTTTTCAATTTATTTATGGAAAAATATAAAACGAATTTTGACTGTTCGTATTGGTATCAGTTATATTACGTAGTCATTCTTGGAAACAAATTTATAATTCAATCTCTCTGATCCGTTACGGATACGCAACATGAGCATTACGCCAATACCTGTACAGAATGCATCGGAAATTGACGATACGAATATGTGGAATGGATGCGATATTTGGTTATTAGACACTTACAAGGTATGGAAAGTAGCTGAACTAAAGCTGTGACAAGTTACTTAGAGTATGCGATGGTGTAAGGCAGAGCCTAACGGTTTGCATGCTTCAAATATCATCAACAAGAGTTTAAGTAATGTGATGTAACAATTTACAATCATGTCTCTCCTTTGAAACATTGCCTGCTACCATCCTCAAATAGTATGGGCCACGAATACCGAAATTGACTGACTACTTTCCAAATTGTGTATTTATGGCTGTGAAGAAGAGACTGATGCTTTAAGGTTGGGTTTTCGTCTGCTCAATAATTTTCTGTTACTTCACACACTCGCTAAGGTGGAAATGTGTTTCGTCCAACGTAATGAAATTGTATAGGAATGTTCGCTATTCGTCGATCATTTCTAGCAGACATAGTTTTAAATCTTGGGGAAGTAACTCGGGTAGAGTGCAGTTGGAAATTTGAGTACTGATTTCGCAGACGTTTGCATGGTTCGTAGACACACAGGACCTATATTGTTACCGGCAATTGTGATGGTTCTGAAGAGAATACCCAGTTTAAAACAGTTTGGTGTGAGGGGAACCATACCACAGATGCTCAAATGACGCCGCAGTAACAAATGCATCGTTTAAATAAAAAAAATTATCACTCCACGGCATACTGTCACGGTTGATATGAGCAAGTACGACATTAGCAAACTACGACGATACCCTGGCAAACGATCGATAACCAGGCCAATAATATATTCTACACAAACAACTGCACATGCAAACGCCATTACAACATCAACTATCCCCACATTAAAATGCGGGAATCAGGCCAATGCTGCACGAAGGCGATCAATCCGGGACTGCACCAGCCGAGAACCAACCCAAGGACGTACCGCACACCACTAGCAGACAAACCACTCTGGCTGACGGAACATACAATATGAAAGGTGGAAAACTAAAAAGCTATAAACTATTATAAAGTGGCAGTCTTAATATGATAATATCAACGTTATCAAGACTCCCTCCGGAAAAACTTAATGACTTATGCCTGTAATATTTTGTACTGAATCCAAATTTAACATAAACAACACACCATCTTTCGTAGGAGACATACTTCATGTAAGCCAATTTATATAATCCCCTTCCTCTCCGTTTGCGGTTTCAATGCAAACATACAGGGCCCAGCAACAAAAAGTAAAATTTATTACAAATTTACAAAATCACAGCCGTATGCAGCATCCATCAAAGTTCCATGGACGAACTCAACCTTCTTCCACGCGTCAGCGCGTGTACACACTAAATCTGAAACAATGATTTCAGTTAATGGAATTATTTTAATAAATGTCCAGTTAATGAGCTGTTACCTACTGGCGAATCAGTGGAAGGTATTGAGATTTTACTGCCAGTCCAGTTAAATTCAGAAGGGATCAGTAGAAATCACTTTGTCATAAGTAAATACATACCAGCAATTAAATTTTATCAGTAAAATTTTACAGATTCAAGTGGAGCTGTTTAAACAGATCCTCATTCAATTTAGCTGATTTAGAGCAGTTTTAACTGTTTAGAATTTAGAGTGTAGCAGTGTGCTATCAGCAGACGTGTTTGGCTCAAGATTCAGATCAAGTATTTTCGTCGCATTCTGCAGTATGCCTTGAAAAATGTTAACTGTTTATGAACAGTCGTGAGAATTTGTACCGCACAAAAATCATGAATTCTAGATGACACATCTCTCTTCCCTCTCCACTTGAAATGATCGCTGAGCAACGGAAAGCAAGTTTGAGGCAGTCACCCCCACAATAATACCACTCACTAATTTTGAGCAAACCTTTGTCTTACCCATGGTTAGCATTTCCTTCTCATGGAGTTACTTCCTTCCCTCCCCAATACAAACACATACAACAGTATAACTGCCAATGAGTTCTTTATGAATTGTGAAATAACTCAGCAGAACGGAAAAATAATCGAGTATTCTGCAAGACCTCTTCGATATTTCCGATTTTGATGGGCAGTATACACGGGAAATACATGTTTTAAAAATAGGACAATTTTGTAANACCTCTTCGATATTTCCGATTTTGATGGGCAGTATACACGGGAAATACATGTTTTAAAAATAGGACAATTTTGTAACGAACAAGAATGTGAATTAAAACATGCAACATTGCGTCTTTATACGTTGTATCGAAGAAAACACTGGTTCACAGGAAAAAGAGAGGAGGTGTTAGATATTCTATTTCAAATGAAAGAATATGCTGATATGAGGCACTCATCTTTATTGATGCGCTGTATAAAAATTGCACGATGTTTACTGCCGAACACAAAATACAATGCTGTTTGATTCAGTCAATACCATCCCCCCCCCCCCTCAATCGCATAGATCGTAAGTAAAATATTTTCTCTAAGTCATCTTGGAATTGAAATCCATGGATGCAATAGTTGTCTATTTAATCTTAACTTTTTTTTTAAACCATTGAAATCTTTTCGCTGCTTAATCTTTCATGCTCATTTCATCGAAATCTGTTTTATTTTGGCTTCGATATATATAATACAGAACACTTCAAATTTCAGTAATTTTATTTCAAATTCTCTATTTTTGTTTTCGATAAATAATAAGAATAGATTATTGCCTCAATAATGTTTCGTAAAGACTTCTTTCAAATATATTTAACATACGGAACACGTCTCACAAGTGCAAGTTACGGATGGGATATTAACTGATCTCTGTATTTTATATTAACCCTATCAGTCACGGTGACGTTCACAGGAAGTGGCTTTAGTGGAGTGGAGTGGAGTGGAGAGATTTGGGTGGCTCTTAACATCGCGGTCTTGAGAGCTGATGAGGTTGAAGCGAGTTGAGTATGGAGCGGTGCCGGAATGCAAAGGTGGGGGAAACGGGAGATCCCGAGAAAACCGGCCGACCAGCGGTATCGTCCGGCACGAGTCCCACGTACGAAAATCCCGAAGCGACCCCGCTGGGAATAGAACCCGATTCGCCTTGGTGGGGTACGAGTAGTCTAACCACTACACCTCCGTGGCCTCTAAGTGGCTTTAATGATCTACAAAGTCTACAGATACACGTGTGATAGATATAATTCGTCGTTGAGACTGTACCCCGTAGTCTTATTAACAGCTGCTGCCAGTAACGTCAGCACAGACCCATTTTTATTGGTCAAGATATATGAAAGAATTATAATGATGATAGTACAGTTCCGAAAAAAATAATTGTTCTTATTAACGCCTAAAATTTTAGTTTTATTTGTGACGTCAGTTTTACTACACATGAACGAGAGCGCACAACTGGCTAGTCTTCCTATCGCTTGTGGGGTTTGGGATCGATTTAAGACCCCATCAGGAGTGGTAACTATTGGAATGTGATTCATATATATATATATATGTGTGTGTGTGCGCGTGTGTGTGCGTGTGCGCGCGCGCGCGTGTGTGTTATCGAAGATTGAAAAGTGAAGAGATTTTGGCGGCTCTTAACAGCGAGATCTTGAGAGGTGTGTGGTATCGGGAGTTCTACCGTCGTGTACGGGGTTTTTCTGGATGGAAACTCATTTCCATGCTTTCCTTCATTCCAACGCTGCTCGACCATCTCGCATCGCCTCTCAGCTCATTCATTTTGCAGGCTTGCCGGAACAACAGGTACACTCCGAGAATCTATTCGTACATTTAACCGCATCAGTGTATACGTGTAATGAGAAAGGTCGAGTGATAAAAGTTTTTATCCCATACACTTATGGTAATTTTTATACATTTGCTAAGAAAAAAAGAGTTAAATGCGTAGATAAGTTTCCAACTTTGAATCGTATGACGTTAGAATATTCCTTTATTTTTAGCCTGCTATATAGCACTATTCCCGTACCTGTACGTTAAAATTCCATTAGAGTTTAGGAAGTTTACTAGAAAAATTATTGCAGTGGTCACTTGAGTGGGGCAGCCGACTTGACATAAGTTCCATCGCATTCATGTTGATCCTGCCTCAGGCTCTAATAACGTGCCCATATGTCATGTTGTTCAGCAGGTGAGAATATACTCTGAAGTCTGGACTGCGCACAATTAAGAATAGGTGTAGATTGTGACAAACCTGATATATGTGACTCGTAATTACAAATAAATATATTGCACACTTGGCATCGTGTCTTAGCACCCAGCATCATCAGTTATGTAGCAGGCAGTTCCCCCAGGCAGATGAATTCCTCGATAGCGTCCCTCCTAATTTACATGCGGGCGAAGCTCCGCTAGCGCAAGGCGGCTCTCAAGCAAGCAATAATTACCCTGGGATAAGATTCACAAGATATTCTCACCCCGGGCCGGCCCTCCAGTTCCCTTCGCGCGGACTTGATTTATACCTACATCTCGCCCCGTCCGGTCCATTGTGCACGCACCGACCCGCCAGATTCCGCAAGTCCCTCGGCCCCATCATCGCGTCTTCTGCATGGGGTGGTGAACGAAGGAGGAGGACTGGGAAAAAGAAGCCTAAGAAAAAAAATGGGGAGAGGGGAACGAGAATGTTAACTTGCCCTCTCTTATCTAGTTAGCCCTCCTCTGCGTCTCCCGAAACTATCGGGCCTTTTACTTCCTCTTTCTCCTCGTTTCGTTCTCTCGTTTGTTCCCTAGTTGGCTATTTCCTCAGCATCTTCCTTCAGCACCTTCGTGATTCTAAACGTTTACTTCTACCTTCTCTATTATCTCGTTTACGTACTTCCCAGTGTACAACATATTTCCGTAATTCTATTCACCTGATAAAATTATTTCGTCAGACTAAAACACCTCCTCTTAATATAATAAATAATAACTACAAAGAGGCTATGTAATACAGCAACTCGCGCAAAATCCAAGTACAATGCAAAAAATAAATACNAATTCTATTCACCTGATAAAATTATTTCGTCAGACTAAAACACCTCCTCTTAATATAATAAATAATAACTACAAAGAAGCTATGTAATACAGCAACTCGCGCAAAATCCAAGTACAATGCAAAAAATAAATACCTACCCGCTCTATAACTGTTAGCTTTTCTGCGTGCTCAAATATCGTTAAAATTCGAACAGTAAGTGGGTTACAAAACAGATAATTTTATTTCACTGCGATTATTACCACAATCGCTTATATACCGGAAAGTTAAATGGCGAGAGGAAAATAAATAAACCTAAACATTATCTAAAAACAAACATCATATGTTGATGAGCACAAGCAATGGAAAAATGCAATTTGACGTAATACGACGCAATAAGATATTGTAAAATACACATTGTTACAAAACGCCAGAGGGGCGTATCCTAGTTCGTTGGGGATGGAGGTCTTTAAAAAATAGAAGAATTGAATTCGATTTTTAATTTATTTTCAAAAAAGTTATTTAAAACATTAAACTTGCTATCTCTTATATTAATCTTGTTTTCAGTGAGAGAAATATTTTATGTCTATCNAAGTTATTTAAAACATTAAACTTGCTATCTCTTATATTAATCTTGTTTTCAGTGAGAGAAATATTTTATGTCTATCTCAATTCTAATTAAAGTCCTTAATATCTTTATGTCAATCAGAGTAAATATCACTATAATTATTAACACATTTGAAATCTCTCTACTGCCTTCATTCCAAATGTCACATGCCNGATCAGAGTAAATATCACTATAATTATTAACACATTTGAAATCTCTCTACTGCCTTCATTCCAAATGTCACATGCCCGTCAGTCTCACTCTCCACTGCGCCGATGCTCGCAGTCCGCAGACTTCACTCACGCTGACCACTCTCGTCGCCACTCGTCGCTATACTGGCTCGTCGTATCGCTGTCTCCGAACGCCTGGCGCTTAAGGTCGCACAAACCTCCAAACTCTAAACTGTCAGCTTAGAGACCCGTCGTGGCTTAACCCTTTAGACCCACTTTAATTTACCGTTTCAGGCATTTCAAACAAAAAATATGATGGTGCTGCACCTAAGTTGACACAACACTTGCTTCGTTGCCACAGCTAATGAGCTGTAGGTTATACGTTCGGCTACAGTAATATCAACCAATCATGACTTGGACAAGTTAAGGCTGTTTGCGAATCATAGTTAAGACCATTGGTCACTGAGATTCGCAGAGTGCAGTACAGTCCAAAAATTTCCTGCACGTGCGTAATATACACAATTGTGTACACTGGATCTGAATGGTTTAAGTAGTCTCGCTGGCCCGGTCTAGAAGTTCCCCCGCACTTCGAGTCATGCTGAGAAAGGCCTGGAAAATGACCAGATCATTCTTGGAAAGATACCTCTAGAAATCCAATCCGATGAAGGCCAGGAGGACGCTAGTCCCAATAGTTTTATCTCATTCACGATACACGCAGTGGCTCGCCTTTGTAAATAGCCGTCCGCTTCTAGAATTACCACTTGCCTGACCTCCACACACTCTTCGCTCGCTCTAACAGAACAGGGCAAGGGAAGCGATGAAGAGCAGTAACACGTAACAATATAATGATCATGGTGATCCATGGTCCATATCAGATACTCTATGGATAAAGCTAAGCCCGTCTACAGCAAGACGAAATCTGTGTATTAATTTATTTTGGGGAGTTGACTTCAAAACTGTGATAACATTAAATTAAGGTGTCACCACAGCATTTGCCATGTATGGAGCAGCATTGTGGTACACAACAGCAGTACAGGTGCATATGAAATAGTTAATTTTAAAGACACAAATAGCAGCGCTTGTGGCAGCTGCGTAGGCATATTTAACAGCATCCACGGAAGCTCTTCAAGCGATAGCTGAGGCAATATCACAGGCGAGATAATGGAAGTTANGGCATATTTAACAGCATCCACGGAAGCTCTTCAAGCGATAGCTGAGGCAATATCACAGGCGAGATAATGGAAGTTACCGAAGGTAGAAAAGCATTGCCCCAGTTGAAGGAGAAGGAGAACGAACAATGCTCCTCTGGCCGTAGAGATGGAAACATTCAGACAAAGGCAGAATAACGTATGATGTAAATCCGAATGTAGAAGATATAATAAATCANGGCATATTTAACAGCATCCACGGAAGCTCTTCAAGCGATAGCTGAGGCAATATCACAGGCGAGATAATGGAAGTTATCGAAGGTAGAAAAGCATTGCCCCAGTTGAAGGAGAAGGAGAACGAACAATGCTCCTATGGCAGTAGAGATGGAAACATTCAGACAAAGGCAGAATAACGTATGATGTAAATCCGAATGTAGAAGATATAATAAATCACCCCTGGACCACAGCAGATTATTACTTGTCACAGATGTTGGCAGGACACGTATACTACACATAGAAATTTTTACCAAGCCGCCTACCAGCAATGTACAACTCGACTAGCTCCAGAAAACCGATCAGCGACAACTCTGCGTCATCACTCTGCTTCCCGAAGCGTGAGCGTAGCGGAAGCGGAGAGCCGCACCCACTTGCCTACTTCATTACTGAATCTTATTTCATTAACAAAGTAGCTAATTGGGTGTGGTGTTTCGTTCGATATTTCTCTGAATTCCTCGATAGTGTATTTACCATTTCATTATTATGAGCACTTAAATGTCACATTTACCCTTTTGAAACTTATATTTAAGCATAGCATAACAAAAAATGCAAAGTACTTATGAATGGGGTTCCAAAAATGTTTAATATTGTATTTTGCTTGATTAAAGAATATTTTTTTTTTGCTTCTACATTTTCTTACGTAATAACTCCAAACACTTAAATGCTACAGCTGCCGTTTTGACACTTAAATTTTCAATACAATAAAAGCGTACCATACCAGTGTTAACTGACGGAGAATTTCCCATTGCAGTAGATAATAAACATCCCGGGTGTCAATCTGAAAAATCTGTCCACTGGTATCTCAGAATAACGGACGCCTTCATTGAACCGCGTCAAGAACACTGTTGGAACCAGCACCAACACTGCTGACAGTGAATTTTCATGAAACGAGGTGCGGCCGACCAGGAAATAGGCGACTGCGCGAGCAGCTTGCCGCTGTCTGATGCTGTGCTAAAAGCATTAGTNAATGCAAAGTACTTATGAATGGGGTTCCAAAAATGTTTAATATTGTATTTTGCTTGATTAAAGAATATTTTTTTTTTGCTTCTACATTTTCTTACGTAATAACTCCAAACACTTAAATGCTACAGCTGCCGTTTTGACACTTAAATTTTCAATACAATAAAAGCGTACCATACCAGTGTTAACTGACGGATAATTTCCCATTGCAGTAGATAATAAACATCCCGGGTGTCAATCTGAAAAATCTGTCCACTGGTATCTCAGAATAACGGACGCCTTCATTGAACCGCGTCAAGAACACTGTTGGAACCAGCACCAACACTGCTGACAGTGAATTTTCATGAAACTNAGCACCAACACTGCTGACAGTGAATTTTCATGAAACTAGGTGCGGCCGACCAGGAAATAGGCGACTGCGCGAGCAGCTTGCCGCTGTCTGATGCTGTGCTAAAAGCATTAGTCTCCGTATAATCAGTTGCGCATTTGCCGGTGCGTGCACAATATTTTTGCTACAGTTTGTACGCAGCAGGGGCGTCACTATAAAATTATCAAAAAAATTATTTGCAATTAGGTAACAAATCGGTGAATATTGATTTGTGTAACGGAGATCTTACACCTCTACAAACGCGGTTGGTGTAACATCCCTCTTCATTAAGTAAACGGAAGTTGCCACCCTATGTTTGTATGAAACGCTGTAACACTAAGCTGTAAGCAATTTGATAAGATTAATTATGAATCAGTAAGTGTAAATTAACAGAAAAGGTAGTCTTGTCGTAACACTCTTACGTGAACCGTTTTCTAGACATCCATGCGAACCTTTCAAAACAGACCGTGAATGGCTTGACAGGTAGGCAACCCAATGCCTGCCTTGGAGTCCTTGTCCCTGTTAGTGTAAATATAAGTGTGTGTAATATTTCAATACATTCGTTTACTACAGTATTATCTGCCTTGTGTACATTTTGTAGTCACAGTAAATTACCACTAATTTTTTAGTGTGCCCCTTTGATGCTGTAAAATATGTACATGAGTGTGCCACCATCATTAGTTAATACACTCACCCGGACTCACGCCTAGCACACAACTCTCTGCGCGTTTAAATTACAGCGAGTTCAATACGTTTATCACTCGCGTATCGTCCAGTTTGAAGTCCTGGAAATTTTGTGTTACCTACCTCACGCGAACCTCGCCTTCAGTTTTGGAAATTTCCGCATGGGCCCGATAACTTTAATCGTGCGTTGGTCAATTAAAACTGTGACAAACTCGGTAATATATACCTTCACTTAAATGCACTAAAAAGTTAGAAAGAAAATAATAATTTCAGTAGTCGCAAAAGTTTACTTACCAATTTTAATTCAACGTTATTACATGGAACTACTGTGCCTTCGTCGTTGTCAACTTTACTGGGTGCATGCCAGTCAATACGCCCATTAAAATATATGCAGGTGGGGGCGGTGACATTTTCCAAAGGTTGATTTGAGAAGTGGTACATTTTCCGTGAACAGCGTTAACAAAATTATTCCAAATTACTATGTGTGTTTATTAAGAGAATATATAATTAAAACCTATCGACGCATAACTAACTCGTCATTACGTGGGTGGGAAATGGTCTGAACGAAGAAACCGAGCAGGGTTTAACCGTAATCCGACTAAACGGACGCGCTTTACTGCTTTATCTTCGTCATGTATATTCCGCATTGTGAACATGTGTAACGCTACTTGTGGAGCGTTGACCGCAGCGGGAAGGCACTAGACCACCTGGAGCCAGCCGCTGCGGAGGCGATGAGGAAAACGAACAGTGTAGAGAGCGCGTGTGTTCGCGTGGTGCGGTCACGCCCGGCGCGCTGCTAACAGATGCTCGGCGGCAGATACGGCGACAAGAACACGATTCCGGAGGACCGCCGCGCCCTCCCGTGGCAAAAGACATCTGTACCAGAGTGGCTGCGAGGCGCTTCCGCGCTGCACGCCCGCGCGCTCCGGCGGCACGGCGTGGTACTAGGAGCGTGCCGCTGCACAGGGGTGTACACCGCGACCCCTTTGCCTACCACTCAACCCTCATTCTCCCCTCAAGACCACAGAATAAAGATGAGGTAGACAGATATCGTTGGCTGCGCACAACCAATCTCCGTGTCCCCACACTGAACTGCTGTTCTGCCAATACGCATAGCAAAAATGGCGTGGATTGGATTTGAGGTTAGAACGCTGTTTAGTACACAAGTGCTTCGATATTATTTTATAATTTCTGTAACCAATTTTTAATGCAGTTTGATTAGATTCATATTGGTCAAAGTATTACTATAATAGTGCTTGTCATTTAAATACTCATTTATAAAGAAACATGCTCATTACTGTTGATCATGTGACTTTGACAGTTGTGTTCCTTTGGGATAGGTCAATGTTGGATGCTCAGAAGACGAATAAGGGGCCTACCTCATCTTTAGTGTATGCTCAAGACGCCAAGGTCGTGTTCGAATTGGCCGATTTCGTCAACAAGATGGTATACGACCTGATTTCGTATACAAAAATTATATTGTATTTTGTGTTTTGTAATTTCGTATCACGTTTTTTGTATATAGCGGCGNTTTTTGTATATAGCAACCATTAATGAAAACACGAAATTATCAAATCGTCGATATTACTTTACTAATAGTGGACGTAACTACTACATTCACACCGCAGACAAGTCGATAAGTATAGTCTAATCACGGCTTCTTCACACTTTTTTTATGAAACGTTTGGAAAATCACCCCTTATATGACGTGTTTGGTTGTTTCCTAAATAAGTCATGTATCACAAAAGTTTCATACTTCTGATGACATAAAAGTTTCTTAATTTTGGTTAAATCGAACTTTTACTCACATTTTACCTATAAATTGTAATATTTAATTNGTGACATAAAAGTTTCTTAATTTTGGTTAAATCGAACTTTTACTCACATTTTACCTATAAATTGTAATATTTAATTTGTAATTCATATTAACTAAAACAGAAAAAAAAATTGGTGTGTTGGTTATACCAAGTAAGAAATTGTTCTTATGCAAAATATGATTACACTGAGTGCTCAAGAATGCGGTGCGTTGTCCCTCTGGTGTAATTTTATAGACTCGGTTATGCATTGCTTGCATTAGGGGGAGGGATATCCTGAAAGTATAACTTTAGCAGGGCTTCAGAAAATTTGGAAGTAACCATGAATGGAATATATTTTACGTCCTTAAGTATATTTTCCAGCTACAATTGCTGTACTTACTTATGATCGCTGAAAAAGCGACTGCCGACAGCATCCAAATTGAAACCTACCCAATTGCAAATTATTTTATAGTGAAATGATCCGTTCGGACACGGCCTGAGTGAGAAACTATGGCTGTTTCGCAATCAGGGCCTTTCTACAACGAGACAGACGCAGACACTAAACATCACATCCAGTGTTTAATCTCCAGTGGAACGCATGCGTACACGGGCACGTACGGAAGAACTTAAGAAAGCTAGTCAACTCCCATCACTTTCGTGTCCGTGAATCCGTGTAAACATGTCCACGAGCTCGTGTAAATAACAGGGGTGTATTTTTTTACTACGTGTCATGATATTGTCAAGTATTCGTTTGTTTCGTGTATTTTTCATGGGTATGTTTGCTTCTTTCTGGAATACAACACTTACAGTGTTGTCGAAAAAAGTAAATAGGAATGGAGAGTTTCGATAAACTTAACTTATTTATGGTAAAATATGAGGCAGAATGAGACGATACAAATGACGGCAGGTTTAAGAATCAGCCAATTAAAAGATAAACATGGAAGATAGTTACGGGAAATGATCGTTCAGGCGGGTTTTGGTAGAGGTATTATATTATAGCATTAGAACTAATAGAAAATGGACTTCATTTTGGTACTAACGGGTGGCGTCATTTTTTATTTAATCTTACTGGTAACCATTCGTTAAGTTGCCGCACACTATGAAACTTATGAAACTACTCGGAGAGAAAAAAGTGTTATGTTTAGTTTCCGTCATCCATATCCGTATCATTGTAGAACTTTTGAAAGGCCTGCGTAGCTTCGTCTTTCATTAACTCGTGCATTCATCCACTGCCGCATATCTACAAAAATTAACGCTCACGTGACTAGCGAATGGCACTAATGAGCCAGTCCGGTGGGACTAAGTTTTTGTTAAAATTTCAACACGTTCCTACACTGAAGAGCCAAAAAAACTGGTATAGACGTGCGCAGAAAATAACAGAGGTATGGAACCAATCAGAGTAACGCGATGCGGTCGGTGGCTAGATCGGTTACTGCTGCTGCAATGGCAGGTTATCAAGATTTAAGTGANATCAGAGTAACGCGATGCGGTCGGTGGCTAGATCGGTTACTGCTGCTGCAATGGCAGGTTATCAAGATTTAAGTGATTTTGAACGTGGTGTTATAATCAGCGCATGAGAGATGGGATATAGCATCTCCGAGGTACCGATAACATTAGGATGTTCGCGTGAACCATGAATATCGGGAATCCGGTAAAACATCANATCAGAGTAACGCGATGCGGTCGGTGGCTAGATCGGTTACTGCTGCTGCAATGGCAGGTTATCAAGATTTAAGTGAGTTTGAACGTGGTGTTATAATCAGCGCATGAGAGATGGGACATAGCATCTCCGAGGTACCGATAACATTAGGATGTTCGCGTGTACCGTGAATATCGGGAATCCGGTAAAACATCAAATCTTCGACATCGCTGCGGCCGGAAAAAGATCGCGAACGAACGGGACAAACGACGACTGACGAGAATCATTAAACGTGACAGACGTGCAACCCTTTCTCAAATTGGCGCAGATTGAATTTGAGGACTGCCGTGCAGGATTCATGGTGCGAATTGCCTCCTGCATACCTTCAGACATTAGTCGAGTCCATGCCACGTCGTCTTGCGGCACTTCTGCGTGCTCACGGGGGCCGTACACGATATTAGGCAGGTGTACCAGTTTGTTTGGCTGTTGAGTGTATTACGCCAATACTTAATATGCAAAGACAGTCAATAAAACAAAAAATATACTTTTAATAAGACAATACGACGTAGCATTACTTTCTTTAAATCACTACAAATTCTACTGTAGATATGCCGGTCGGTATTTACCTCAAAAATTTAATAATTGACCAACGTTTTCTTCTCAAAAATTATCTTTAAAAATTTAAACTAATCGGAAACTACTTTCATAATGGCAGAAGTAAGATTATAAACCTGTAATGTTGTAAAAAAGAAAAAAGTCACAGTGTACATATAAGCGACTTCTTAATATAGAAAATATATTGGAACAACTTTGTAAGCAAATCTCATATTTATTGTTGATTGCGGCTGTAGCATTTTTCTTTTAGAGTAATAAAATGTCTTGCATGTACCTAGTCGAGAACTACCATAATGTATGGAATCCTCTCCTTAAAAATACTTGGAATCCACTTAGTACCCGTACAATTATGAACTCAGTTATTCCTTACGAGGCAATTAACCAAAACAGCTATAGAATGCTTCCTTTTGTTTACGGCACACACCAGTACACAGCTACCGCCTTCATGTGTAGCCACTGCCTTCATGTGTAGCCACTGCCTTCATGTGTAGCCACCGCCTTCATGTGTAGCGCGATTAGCTTCAAAAACTGGCAATGAGGAATTTTATAATTGGGGCTTGCAGATGATAAAAACAAAAAATCTTCTAGTATGTCCCTTTGCATACACTGTAAAAAAAATTTGAGGTAAAATTCTCTTACATGTAAGGTAAGCAAATTACACTTCCATGAAAGGTTAAATTACCTCTTAAATGTACAGTTAATTTCCGAAACAGGAAAAGTACTCCTCCTTAACCGAACGGAAAAGTACCTGACAAAAGTGTGGGAGAATCCCTTAAAAATAAGAGGATATTAAGTACATTGTATAATAAAATTAAATTTTTAAAAATCCCTGATGTTTATACTGCTTATTTTATCATTGCCTGTATCCTCAGACGAATAGTAAACGAAACAGCAATACTTAAATCGTCGACCCTTGCTGGTGCATGGGGGCGAACCTCTGTAGCTCCGTAAACCGGTGCGCTATCCATTACACCACGGCGACAACAGAACTGTGCCCGTGATTACTGACGTATTGCAGTAATTCACCACGACAAACAAAGTATAAATTTAAGTTAACTGCATAAATTTTAACTGAAATAATGATAAACGTTTTTCCTAACAAACTTATTCTTTTTAGCTTGAAAATTCCCGCCATTCTAAGAGCAATTCAATAAATTAGTTATACCTGGAGGTGGTTATGGTAATTAATTTGTGTAAGTTTCTTACTTCCATTTGTAACTAATTAATAATTTTATTTTACATATTTTCTATTTTAAAATTTATTTTTATATCTTAGTCCCACAAACTGTCCAACGTGGCGCCTCGTTCTGTTGAGACAATGAGATCCAAATGTCGTGAGGTAATTTTCCCAACCATGTAAGGGATATATTTTCCTATGGCCTTATTTTCCTATTTACTCCAGAGTGCGGTAATTCTATCTATACACGTAAGGAAAACTATGTTTCTCACCCAAGTTTGCGAATATTACCTCACACTTGTCAGGTAATTTTACCATTATTTTTATATATATTTGCATGCACCCTCACGCCGAAAAATTCCGCACCAGCTTACTATTCAATTTGAGCGCCAAAACAGAATAAAAAATGTGCTNTAATTTTCCCAACCATGTAAGGGATATATTTTCCTATGGCCTTATTTTCCTATTTACTCCAGAGTGCGGTAATTCTATCTTTACACGTAAGGAAAACTATGTTTCTCACCCAAGTTTGCGAATATTACCTCACACTTATCAGGTAATTTTACCATTATTTTTATATATGTTTGCATGCACCCTCACGCCGAAAAATACCGCACCAGCTTACTATTCAATTTGAGCGACAAAACAGAATAAAAAATGTGCAAAAGGACGGGAGTCAAAATCAATTTTTCGAAAAATAAAGCACTTATGTCAATGTATTTCTTAACCCTTTTCACCNCAAAAGGACGGGAGTCAAAATCAATTTTTCGAAAAATAAAGCACTTATGTCAATGTATTTCTTAACCCTTTTCACCTTATCTTTTAGTACAAACACAAGAAACTGAAACTACGAGTATGTAATTACAACAAAACCAACATTAGGTCTACATAAATCCGTATGAGAGAAATTGTTTTTGTAACAGCAAAACCGCCACGTGATATATGAGCTTATGGCATAACAATGTGTGAATGTTATGTTGGTCTTGAAAATAATGAAATATCGTTCCGGAATTCACTGAAATGGAATGAAGGTCTTAAAGGAAAAATTCTCTTCTTTTGAAAACTTGTATTGTAAGTAACGCGCAAATAAATTTCAAAACTTTAGCTTTAATTTTGTTTACTTTATCCAGCAACAACACGAGCAAATGTAACAAATCTCAATTCGTGACTAATCCAAATAATTTGTTCGCTGCCAGATTTTTCTATTCTGAATAATTTCTTTAATGCGTTACAATTGATATCCTAAACAAAAGTACTTTTTACTACGTATGCCCTATCAGGTAACGTCCAGAATTGGTCAAATTTAAAAATTGTATGGTTTAGTACACTTAAATTTGAGGCATTTTATACTACATTCACAATTAGTTCAGACTTAGCAATAAGTGCTAAAGATATGAAAGACTTTAAAATCAGTTCAGTCCAAGCTATGCGAAAAAGCGGCGGCTAAAGGCGAAAGTGAAAAATTTACGTCCAAACGGTACTACGTTTGACAATATTATTTTTTAAGTTAGTTCCAATACTTATAACAAAATATGATAACAATATGAACACTTTTGTGTAATTGGTATCGGAAAACACATTTCATTGATGGTAANACTTATAACAAAATATGATAACAATATGAACACTTTTGTGTAATTGGTATCGGAAAACACATTTCATTGATGGTAAAACTTTTAATCTAAAACGTTATCACACATGGAACATAAAACCGTTGTTGGAAAGCCAATTAATGAATTCAACTAGTTACTATAATCAGAATATACAGACTGCTAATTTTGAATTATATTAAAACTAATATTGCAGCGGGAAAAGCGGATAGCGCAACAGATTCATCATAACTAAATATGCCACTATAACTTCACAAGTATATTGAATGATTTTATAAAATGTTCTGCTTTTTTTTAACACTGGCCGCTAGCTGATTTTTACCATACAAACCATGGCCATTATATTCTAATGGAAGAAAAACTTGCACGGAGAAACATTGCTCACAACCCCGAAGAGATGAACACGGAAAGTGTCACTTTCTCGAACTAATGATCCTAACATCGTGGATGTGTAAATTAAAGTCGGAAGCTCCGTAGGCAGCAAACCGACAACGCACAGCTTATCAATACACCTTCCGCTACTACGGGAAAAAAAATTCCTTTTCGTCTCGCGATAAAAAAAAAACTCTTTTACAGAAACTGAAACCGCACCGTTATCTCTTATCTGACTTGACCAAACTACCGCATGAATACTGGTTATTCGATCTAAGACAATGTTGGACTACATATGAGGTAGACCTAATTTTCGTTTTCTGCACATGTACCTAAAACTGAACTCCCCCCGCACAAACACAACTGTCAAAGTCACATGGTCAATAGTGATGAGCTGTTTGTTTATATTTTAATTTTCAAACGACAAGCACTTTTATAATAATAAAATACGTTAACCAATATGAACTTACTCAAACGGCATTAGAAATTAGTTAAGATGAATTAAGTATACGAAATTCTCAAAGATTTGTTTACTAAACACTGTTATAACCTCAAGTTATATACGAATAATTTATGATAGCAGTACTGGCAAAAAAAAAAAAAAAACCTGTCGAATGTTGGGACACGAAGACTGGTTTTGCGCAGCTAGCGTGATCACGATACCTCACATTCATACTACAGTTTTCACACGAGGCTAAAGAATACACAACGCACACAGAGAAGAACTTACGAAAGTACTCAGTAAATGGTGAACCCATTACATATCACTTTCGCCGACGCTTACGGCCGGAGTTCTCAACTTACTGAGTGACAAAGCTGCTGTATTCTCAAGCGATCTACGATTCCACCGTTGCCTGTAAATAGTCTATTCGCGGTTTCCTCACACTTTTTGAATTAAACGTTTGATCAAATCACCTCATGTATTATAAGCTTGGTTGTTTTCTAAAGACGTCGTGTAACACAATCGTTTTATACTTATGCTAACATAAAGGTATCTTATTTTTCACATGTTTTATCTATAAATTATATTTTTTAACTTACAATTAATATGTATAAAAAGATTGAGAAAACAGGTGTGTTGGTAATGCCTAGTATGATATAGTGCTAATGCAAAATATGATTACACTGAGTGCGTAAGAATTCGGTGCGCTGTCCCTTTGGTGTAATATTCCAGACTCAGTTAAACTTAGTTAGNACTTATAACAAAATATGATAACAATATGAACACTTTTGTGTAATTGGTATCGGAAAACACATTTCATTGATGGTAATACTTTTAATCTAAAACGTTATCACACATGGAACATAAAACCGTTGTTGGAAAGCCAATTAATGAATTCAACTAGTTACTATAATCAGAATATAGAGACTGCTAATTTTGAATTATATTAAAACTAATATTGCAGCGGGAAAAGCGGATAGCGCAACAGATTCATCATAACTAAATATGCCACTATAACTCCACAAGTATATTGAATGATTTTATAAAATGTTCTGCTTTTTTTAACACTGGCCGCTAGCTGATTTTTACCATACAAACCATGGCCATTATATTCTAATGGAAGAAAAACTTGCACGGAGAAACAATGCTCACAACCCCGAAGAGATGAACATGGAAAGTGTCACTTTCTCGAACTAATGATCCTAACATCGTGGATATGTAATTTAAAGTCGGAAGCTCCGTAGGCAGCAAACCGACAACGCACAGCTTATCAATACACCTTCCGCTACTACGGGAAAAAAAATTCCTTTTCGTCTCGCGATAAAAAAAAAACTCTTTTACAGAAACTGAAACCGCACCGTTATCTCTTATCTGACTTGACCAAACTATACCGCATGAATACTGGTTATTCGATCTAAGACAATGTTGGACTACATACGAGGTAGACCTAATTTTCGTTTTCTGCACATGTACCTAAAACTGAACTCCCCCCGCACAAACACAACTGTCAAAGTCACATGGTCAATAGTGATGAGCTGTTTGTTTATATTTTAATTTTCAAACGACAAGCACTTTTATAATAATAAAATACGTTAACCAATATGAACTTACTCAAACGGCATTAGAAATTAGTTAAGATGAATTAAGTATACGAAATTCTCAAAGATTTGTTTACTAAACACTGTTATAACCTCAAGTTATATACGAATAATTTATGATAGCAGTACTGGCAAAAAAAAAAAAAAAACCTGTCGAATGTTGGGACACGAAGACTGGTTTTGCGCAGCTAGCGTGATCACGATACCTCACATTCATACTACAGTTTTCACACGAGGCTAAAGAATACAAAACGGACACAAAGAAGAGCTTACGAAAGTACTCAGTAAATGGTGAACCCATTACATATCACTTTTGCCGACGCTTACGGCCGGAGTTCTCAACTTACTGAGTGACAAAGCTGCTGTATTCTCAAGCGATGTACGATTCCACCGTTGCCTGTAAATAGTCTATTCGCGGTTTCCTCACACTTTTTGAATTAAACGTTTGATCAAATCACCCCATGTATTATAAGCCTGGTTGTTTTCTAAAGACGTCGTGTAACACAATCGTTTTATACTTATGTTAACATAAAATTATCTTATTTTTCACATGTTTTATCTATAAATTATATTTTTTAACTTAAAATTAATATGTATAAAAAGATTGAGAAAACAGGTGTGTTGGTAATGCCTAGTATGATATAGTGCAAATGCAAAATATTATTACACTGAGTGCGTAAGAATTCGGTGCGCTGTCCCTTTGGTGTAATATTCCAGACTCAGTTAAACTTAGTTAGAGTGAGGCGGAGGAATATACTGAAAGTAGAACTTTTAGCAGGGGTTCAGAAAAGTTGGAAGTAATCGCGGGTGGACCATATGTACCCTGCGCGCGCCGTATTCGGAGAGCCAGAAACAACGAGAAGCGCCCGGTGATTTGCAACGGCGCGGCGCTAAACCGCTGCCGTTATTTCCTCCGGCTAATCCCCGGCCGCAAAGCTTGTTGCGGTGCGAGTAAGAGATAGTTGGCTGCGCTGATCCCTAAACCCTGACAGCTTTATTGGGTCGGACACGGAAACTGTGTTACCGCCGCCGGTGGGTCGACGTGTAGCTCACGCCGGACTCGAAAACTGTCTCGTTGCTTCCACAGCTCTCCGGACACAAAGTTTTCTTTCATCTCCAGCGAAACAGGCTAAACGGAACAGCACTTTATTTTGCTGTTCTGAGACAATTGAAACCTTCTACCAAAGAATATGCATTGACATAAAACACTTTCGTAACTACTAAAAATTATTTTCTTTGGATTGAAAGTATGTATTTTTAATCAGATTATTGCATTTATATAAACGCATTGAAATAATTAAACCTGTATCAACGTTTTTTCACTTAATTAAGGTTGAACATTACACTAAAGTAAATTTTATGACATCACATAGGTGAAAAAAAGTATATACAGTTGCTACTAAATACTTTGTAAACACACCTCATCAAATATTTTGTGGTAGCTGAAAAATCAAAAAAGTAATTACAGAACTGTTTCTTGATTACAAAATTACCGCTCCCCGCTCAATAAATTAAATTTGTATTTATTTCAGAATAGCTCAGTTATTGCCGTCATATAATTAGTGGAGAATATTACAAAATAGTTTGTAGTAAATGCAAACTACAGACCAGTTTAAGTGACTCGCAGATAACGTTGCACTGTGTGCACTGACAGATAATTGGCATGGCCTTATAAATACAGTGACCCGACAAATAAGTGGAAACGCAATATTTGACTGACAAGTAAGTTGACAAAAATGTTGCACTGAAAGGTATAGCATGGTTTATTGCGTAAAAGCATTTGGCACGAAATTCTGATAAATACTTTTTTAGGACTACATGTCAAATTACTGATATCTAAATATGCAGAACATATTTGTAATTTTGTTTACGATTTCTTTAGCCTCTGTAAATTTCGGAATACTTTAATTTAAAGAATAATGAAGGAAATAAATTGCATAAAATGAAATAACTCCAGTAGAATGATTTTGGGAAGTCGGGGGCAATGTCTTTTAAAAGGGACAAAATTGGCACCTGGCATCGGCGTCGGCCGGCCACCATGTTGTGACATCACCCAACAACCATCTTGGACCCAGGTGACCTTAACCCATGGTTTTGACATTAACGCTGTGACAGTGACCTTGAATGACTTTGAACACAAAATTTATATTAAAAATCAGAAAAAATTATAACATTCCAAAAAATGCGTAAAAATATTACAGCACAAAATTTTTTTTTTTCAATTATTTAAAACAAATATTTAAAGATGTATATGTAGGAGGTCCGGGGTTCTATGGCAGGCGGATCAACTAAGCTCCCAACACGACCGGCCCTCGCCAAGTCGGGCAGTGTCCTTATCGTCAACCATGTTAGATGTTGAAGTCTCCAGACTCCAGAACCTTGAACCGTGACCCAACACTCAAGACCCTTCCTTGACCATTAACCTTAAACCCAAAAATATATTTCAAAAACATAAATATCTAAAAAAAAAAATNCGGCCCTCGCCAAGTCGGGCAGTGTCCTTATCGTCAACCATGTTAGATGTTGAAGTCTCCAGACTCCAGAACCTTGACCCGTGACCCAAAACTCAAGACCCTTCCTTGACCATTAACCTTAAACCCAAAAATATATTTCAAAAACATAAATATCTAAAAAAAAAATCTTAAAATATCTTAAAAATTTTAAACAAAATTTAAAAAAAAAAAATTTCGAATGTTTTAAAATAACGGGGTCTAGAGCCGAAGCCGAAAACATTATCTGTCATTCGGCTGACATATTATGACGTCACCCAAACACTCCATTAAATCCAAGTGACCTTTAACTTGACCCTTGACCCCTTGATCTTGTATGACCTTGAACCTAAAGAAAAACCAAAATCGCATTTACAGTCTGGGCCTGTTATAAGTAAACTTTTTCAGTATAACAAATATGCACATTTAATTTTCTTCGACGGCCAACTTCATACTGTTGAATTTCGATACACTGTGCTCGCGCAACTTCCGTTGCACACTAAAATTTTACCCTCAACGCGCCAAAAGAAGTATAACTTCAAAAATCTAAGAAATCATTTTTAACAATTTTTTTTTTAACTTACATTTTTGGAGGTATCCACAGCACAACGTCCAGCAAACTACTGACCCTTTCCAATCACTCACAATGTAATAACATTCCCCTCCCCTGCGCCCTCATCTATGTTCATTCTGTCGAATGCACTTCACACGCCATATTGGCTTGTTAGTTTGTCATTTGTATACATATTCAACACCTATGTGGCACTGATGACTCCGACCACCATGTTATATCTGGGTGACCTTCACCTTGACCTCACATCTGTGACCTTGACTTTAGATAATCTTGAGCACAAAAATAAAGTATACATTTTTTTATAAAATCAGAAACACTAAAAAATGGAAAAATTAAAAACGTTTTTAATCAATATTTTAATCAATCTCACAAAATTTTTATTCAATAAGCACCACAATCAGCACCGCAATCAGCACCGCAAACAGAAATTCAATCAGCTATCCACACCAGACCACTCCAATCCATACACCAATCCACACACGAATCCACACACCAATCCACACACCAATCCACACACCAACCCGCACCCTTCCACACACCAATCCACATCAATCCACACCAATTAACACACCAATCCAGATACCTACCTATCCACACACCAATCCTTCGCAATCCTCTTTTTCAATACACAGCAATCCACGACAATCCTTCGTAATTCTCCTCCTCAATCCACAGTAATCCACAACAATCCTTAGCAATCCTCCTCCGCAATTCACAGAAACCAACGCCAATCCTTGGATAAATCCCAATCCTTGGACCAATCCCAATCCTTAGCAATCCTCATCCGCAATCCATGCCAATTCTTCGATCAATCCCAATACTTCGTTCGATCATTCGATCGATCCTTAGATCAATTCTTCGGTTTATCCACCACCAATATGTATAGAAAATACATTCGTTCGCCAACTATCTTCAAGTCTGTACATGTCGACAGAATTAATGTTTGGTATGCAGTCCACTATACGTGCATTTTTACACTAAAGTCTTTACTATCATTTTGTATGCAGATATTTTCGTTAATAGTCCCGAGTTCTCAAGAACCACTTAAAAATTGTGAGAGAAAAAAGGATAAGAGACAAAAAAAAAACAATTTTNATGCAGATATTTTCGTTAATAGTCCCGAGTTCTCAAGAACCACTTAAAAATTGTGAGAGAAAAAAGGATAAGAGACATAAAAAAAAAAACAATTTTTTATTTTTATTTTGTAATTTCAATTTCAGAAGAAAGCATTTCATCACAACATGCGATTTATTCCCGATCCTTCAATTTACTAATGATTGAAGATATCTCGTTAATGTGCGAGAGATCCCCGAGTTTTTGAATGTCAACCAAATATCCGAGTATCAACAATTTTATTCGGGTCTTCGGGAAATGGGTAGCCAGTATTCTCGGCGTCTTCTGCCTTCTAAATGGCTGAAACGTCTGAAGAAGAAACGTCGCGCGAAGATGTAAAAATAACAATGTTAACGGTTGAGCAACGCAGAATACGGATAAAGTACTTAATGGCGTGGTACAAGTAAGTTTCTGGAGAAAACAAGTACTACACTTTTTCTATCAAAATATAAATATTAAACTGCTGGATGTTCAACTACCGTGTGCATTTTAACACTGTATGTGACTCATCCCCATCATAAAAAATTTCAATTCTTTAGTTTGAAATGTGAAAAGAATTTAAGTCGCCAAGATATTCATTCATGTACGAAGATTTTTTCTAAAATTTCGGGACAAAGTGCAGTGCTCGGCGTACAAAATTAAACCGGGAAAGATATGAATTCTATCGATAAGAAAATTTTTGCTTCTAAGTCAATAGGTCGATAAGATATGTCTTGTGAACTGTGAAAATATTAAGTACAGATGATGTTCTGAACCAAGTCATTCCCACGTAAGAGTTTAGGAGACGTTAGCTAAGATTTACACGACCCACGCTTTATAAACAGTTCAGTTATTCGGGAATTAAAAACTTCAAAAACTCAGGCACCATCGCAAAGAAGGGCTTCGCAGAAACCAAAATACGCCATTTAATTTATATGCTACAAATGTCTTCAACAGGTGATTTACGATAACTACTGACATTCATTCTAAAAACGGTACAAGCGAAAAAAAAAAAAAAAAAAAAAAAAGAGATTATTTTAACCTGCTCCCTGTATGATTCACTTCTTCACTCACCCTCTGTCATAAAGACGGGAAATGGAGAGGCGAGTTTCTGCAAAAGTATCTTGTTCTGCGAGCATTCCTCTCATAAATCCCGCGCCCTCTAGAACCAAATGGCTTGGAGTTAACCCCTGGACGCTTCTGCAATTCCGTTGCACAGCTGCGGCACATGGGATGCCTACCCATGAGGCGCCCTCTGTTTTCAATAAGACTGCTGCCACCCCGATCATGGCGCTATCGTCATTTATTCCCGATTTCACGGTGACCATTTCGTCAGCAGCAGGGAGATGACAGTTTCGAATACACGGTGTATGAATCACCCCCTAATGCCACCCTCAGAATGAACAAAGCAAAACAAATACAACACGTTTTATGGCACACACAAAGCACGTAGTCATGTTAACGAACAAAAGCATTTCGTAAGCTTTCCTCAGCTTATATTTATATTAAATTATAAATTAACACACTTTGCTGCTATCATTATCATCAAAACTGTTACAAATGACTGAAAATAAACCGAATATCGGGAGCAATATTCACATTCATAATTTCTCAACATACAAAAAAATGGAAACAAATTTTCAGCGTGTTTAAGAATATTAAAACCAATGACAAATGTCACTTGTGGCAATGTGTTCCGGTGATTCTCAGCAAATGTTATTCTATTTTAAAAGGTCTGTACAAATCAAAGACATTTATTTTCTACATCATTAGCGTCCGTTATGACATATTTTAAAATTGTATGCCTCTTTAGAAGTACCAACTGTTTACAACTANTTCTACATCATTAGCGTCCGTTATGACATATTTTAAAATTGTATGCCTCTTTAGAAGTACCAACTGTTTACAACTAGGTCTGTCTATTCTTGTGAATAAACGTATTTCTATAAGAAAACATAATCAAATATCTTACTAAATTTTCTTATGTCGCTTTTACAATGTAAACATGTAGCTACCTAAAGAGAACCTAAGTAAATTTACATTACGGTGAACCAAAGACCATGATTTTGACTCAACAAAATTTACTACGATCATGAAATTTGTTTACGTTATTAAATAACTGCGATAAAATGAGTCAGCTAAAAGCGTAGTTTGCCTAACTTTTACAATCTTCTTATCATTTCAGTAGGCAAAGGAATATCGACAGAAACTAGTTCACACTACACAGTTCTTATTTTTAGTAATGAGAATATATCTACCCCTTGTACACATACGAATCACGAATGAGCGATGCCTTAGAAACCGTAACTAGCTCAGTTATTTTGCGAATAAAATTGTAAAACTTAAACTGGGGCGTATAGAAATTACATAACACAACGTCAAACAAGAAGTGTATCAGCATTTACATTTATCTGTTGTCTACATTTACGTTTTTACATGTTTTAACGACTTCATTAAATTAAAATGTTAACGATTGTTAAAAAAATAAAACAAAGAAATATTATTATTGTAGAATCGAAGGTACAAAAATTTTTGACAGTGGAAAAAAAAAAAAAAAAAAAAAAAAAAAAAAAAAATTAAAACATCTTAAATGTTACAATTTTCAGTTTCGGGAGTAGTTTTTCTTTTAATCGCTAACACAGCTATAAAATAACTGAAATTTTTACAAATTCATAAGTTAATATACACGGAGTCAAGCACTGCGCTCGCCAGGTGTCTACTTTCCTAAGTCTTGCTGCTTTTTTATTTATATTACTTCCTTGGCATTTCATAAAGTTGTATTGGCTCACATAAGAGATAAGGATGCTGAATAAAGAACACCAATATTACCAGTTTCCCCAATTTTACAATGTTGTTCACTACTTCAATAAATATGCTANATGCTGAATAAAGAACACCAATATTACCAGTTTCCCCAATTTTACAATGTTGTTCACTACTTCAATAAATATGCTAGTAAAATTACATTTTATACATTTTTGAATATTTGTACTAATATCTGCGATCGTTGCTTCACTCTAAAGGACAATTGCGATATACAGGTAGCTACTTTAAAAAATACGGTATAACAGTNGTCTGCGATCGTTGCTTCACTCTAAAGGACAATTGCGATATACAGGTAGCTACTTTAAAAAATACGGTATAACAGTACGCAAGGTATTTCTTGTGACGTTTTTATACGATTCTAAGATTTCATGTTACACGAGTACTTTATGCGGCACACTACGTTTCTTACATTTAGAAATTAAGATATGTATCTGGAAAAAGTATTTCCGGAAAATGTATTGAATGCAATACTTTTCTATAGCATTTATATGCTCGTTCACTTTACAAATAATAAAACTAGTAATTCTTAAATTGTGGTTCACGGACAACTGAAGGTCCTTGAGCTTATATTCAAGGATTAGCGAGAGAAACTATTTTTACTTTTCATAAAATGCCATTATGCTGTAACTGTGTACATTGCAAATTTAGTTGTAAACTAAACTTTAGATTGTAACAAATTGTAAAGCAAAACATAAATNCTGTAACTGTGTACATTGCAAATTTAGTTGTAAACTAAACTTTAGATTGTAACAAATTGTAAAGCAAAACATAAATTAGCTGTACACATAAAAATATTTTCTTTGCAAGTAGTAAAGAAACAGTTCGAGGTCCGGCAAAATGTGCATCATATCAAAGGAATCCGCGAGATCACACAATTAAAGAACANGTAAAGAAACAGTTCGAGGTCCGGCAAAATGTGCATCATATCAAAGGAATCCGCGAGATCACACAATTAAAGAACACGTACTTTATTTGACATGAAGATAAGCACTGTGTTATAAATGTTATACGCGTACCTTTATTTTGAAACTTTATTTTTAATTTCCTCTCGCCTAATTGTTATTTTATGCTATACGTGACTTAGCCAATGGTTGAATAGCTGACAGCAACGCTATAAATATTGTCACGTGTCGGGGCTGTGCATCGTCAAAACGAGCGAAGAGTGTGTGGAGGACAGAGTATCGGACGGCGAGTCATAGAGGAATGTTTGATTGACAGGCGAGCAATTATCTTACCAGGGTTTTGAGTTAAGGAAGTATTCCGCCGCGATTACCCTTTGGCGGCTCGCGCGCTCCTGACCTTCAGCGGATAGAATTTCTGCGTTTATCTGAAGAATTTTCTGGTTTACTGGTCTAGATTCTCTCAGAATGACGGGTGCGTTGAACCTCCCAGATGGCGAGGGCCACGGGCCTCCGAACCAGCAGTTGATGAGTTGTCGGGAGTCGGGGCGATTGTGCGACGTTAAGCGATAGACGACGAGCGAGAAGAGTAATGAGTAGCGCCGGAAGTGACCAGCGAGAGAAAAATCTACGACTGTAAGCATCGGTGCAGCGAATGCTGGGACCGGCAGGCTGGACTATTGAACTGGATGCGTTAGAAAAAGACGTTTAAAATTATGGCAGCAGGNGCGAATGCTGGGACCGGCAGGCTGGACTATTGAACTGGATGCGTTAGAAAAAGACGTTTAAAATTATGGCAGCAGGTGCGCTGAACAAGCAGATACATAAAAACAGACCTCAATTAGTGTTGAGGTAGGCATTAATATTGCGATGACTGAGAAATAAAAAGAGTAATAGCAAAGTTAGATAATTTAATGTTGTAAATAATAGCTGCGAGAATGAATTAAAAACAAAATTTAGTTATTTTCTTATTAAGACCTCCATTACTCACGAACTCGAATACGCCCCACAGGCATCTTGTAACAATATGTNTTTAGTTATTTTCTTATTAAGACCTCCATTACTCACGAACTCGAATACGCCCCACAGGCATCTTGTAACAATATGTTATTAATAATGAACAAATTACGTATCACTTTATATTCAATAATGGAGATCAAGACGGTTGTAATAAGGTAATGCGCAATCAAAAGTGAGTTTTAATGGTACTACGGTGTTTCTTGTGGTCAAAACTGGACAGATGAAGTATTTGCATTCACCATGTGCTAGCGAGCAAGTGTATATCGTTCACAGCATACAAGTGTGTTTGAGGTTCTATAGTTTATTGCTTCCTCACTGGTTCCTCAGAAAGTATTAAGACCTCGTCAAACCTATGAAGAAAAACATTCATTTGTTTCTAGTAGGTTTGCTAAGGGCGCCGTCTGTCCGGAAGCCCAAACAGCACATAGAGGTTGAGTCGCATAGCTGTCATTTAAAATTGTTCGATATTTTTGAACGAACGACTGCACGCCAGTTCAATGCCTTGAGCATAGACAACCAGAAACTCGATGCGCGCACCTGAGTTGACCTTACAGCGCCCACGCTTCTATAGGCTATTCACGGTAAAGTGAGCACTTTTTAAAGTCGTCTCATTTGGAAAAAANCCTTACAGCGCCCACGCTTCTATAGGCTATTCACGGTAAAGTGAGCACTTTTTAAAGTCGTCTCATTTGGAAAAAAAGTAGTCAAATATATTTCATTTTAGCCTTAGACTTTAACTTCCGAGTGCGGTGGAATATAAATACTGTGTNGAAAAAAGTAGTCAAATATATTTCATTTTAGCCTTAGACTTTAACTTCCGAGTGCGGTGGAATATAAATACTGTGTTTATTACAAACATGGTAATATTTATTTGAAAACGTGGTTAAAGGATAAAAAATGGATGAAAGGAAAATTAACTAGGACCCGGCTCGCTTTAGCTTTAACAGCTTGTAGTCCTTGATATGCGCAAAAAAGAGTTTAAATGTGGAATCAATTTTAGAGCAATTCCTTCTCAGCGCATCAGTTTAGATAACCATATCACATAAACATTATTCAGCATCGTATTTTTTGGAAAACTACCAGGTTATGATATGTTGCCCATTTTTACGTTTAATATTTTCGCATAAAATTTAACATTTAATTGTTATTTTAACAAAAAAAATTATGAATGATTTTTTTTCTTTAAAAAAGTTTATAGTGACAACATTGCATGAGAGAGTTGCGTTGAATATGATTTAATTGAAACAGTTATCTTNTCTTTAAAAAAGTTTATAGTGACAACATTGCATGAGAGAGTTGCGTTGAATATGATTTAATTGAAACAGTTATCTTTAAAATTGATGCGTTGAGAAGGAATTTCGTCAACGATGATTCCCTATTTTAAACTCATTCATCCTGAAAAAAAACTGCTATTCAGATCAAACTGAACAAAGATTCCGTGTATTATTAACATCGCGTGTATCTTAGATTAGTCTATTATAAGATTTAAAATTAANTTAACATCGCGTGTATCTTAGATTAGTCTATTATAAGATTTAAAATTAAATATCTTGTAATATATCGATGTAGGTTTTAGGGCTTGGGAAATTTTTCTTTTACAAGTTCAAAGGGATGGTTTCAATTTAAAATTTATTCTTAAACGTATTTTCTCTGGAAAATGGCAACATCCTTACGTGATTTCCGCTCAAAACGGAGTCGGCAAGGATAAGATGAGATGAAGATTGTGTTCAATAAAACAAGTCGACCCAACCAAAAGGTAAAAAAAAAATTTACATGGTGTGATGAGGCGGGTTAGGAGCAGCGAAGTAAGTAGGCACGGAAAGCGGAATTACCGGACGAAAACTCCATACCATGGAAGTTTAAACTGTAGTCTCCAAGGTCTTCAAGGAACAGCGTATGTAGTCTACTCGCGGTTTCTTCGCACTTTTTGAGTAAAACGTTTGTAAAATCACCATGTATGGCGTTTTGGTAGTTTCCTCAATGTGTGATATCGTAAGCGTTTAATACTTATCTTAACATAAGAGTATCTTATTTTTGGTTATGTATTGAACTTAGATTTATATTTTATTTATAAATTATAATGTTTCAATTGAAAACAGTACGAATAAAAACAGTGTGAAAATGAGTGTGTTTGTAGTGGCTAGTAAGAAATAGTTCTTATGCAAAGTTTTATTTAACTAAGTGTGCATGAATGCGGTGCGTTGTCCCGTTGGTGTAATTTTCTAGACTCGGTTAATCTTTCTTTTCATAAGGCGCAGAAATACCGTGGACGAACTTCAGCAGGGCTTTATAAAACTGTAAAGTAACCGTGAATGGACTATAGATAGCTAAACTACCCGAATTGACNCGAACTTCAGCAGGGCTTTATAAAACTGTAAAGTAACCGTGAATGGACTATAGATAGCTAAACTACCCGAATTGACAGGCTAATTTGAAGGCCAATGTGTTCGTCACAGTATCTAATGACAAGCTAAGAAATCAGGCGTATGTGGCGAAAGAGTTCAAACAATGATGATTCGAGCTAAAACTGAGGTCTTTCTCAAGTTAATATAAAATCTATTACCATTATAAATATTCATTAATTACGTGTTCAGCCTTACTTTACCGACAACGGAAAGAAATCCGATAGCTTTGGCATTGCTTAAACAAATTCCATTTTATGTATCTCTAAAATTATGAGGGGCCGCGGTGGCTGAGCGGTTAGACTGCCAGTCACCTACCAAGGCGAACCGGGTTCGATCTTCGGCCGGGTCACTCCGGATTTTCGCATGTAGGAACCGTGCCGGACGATGCCATTAGTCGGCATTTTCTCGGGGATCCCCCGTTTCCCGGCCCTTTCATTCCGGCGCTGCTCCATACTCTTCTCAATCACCCTCATCGCCTCTCAAGACCTCGCTTTTACGAGCCGCCCAAATCTCTTCACTCGCTCTAATATTATTCTTTGATTTGAATAACACATTAGCTCTCAGCTGTTACAAAGATACTGCATATGTTACTGGACGACTGTTGGAAGGTATCTTCAGTGTGGGAGAAATATGATGTGACTTACTAAAGGTCACAGTGAAAAAGATGGTAACAGTTTCGCTGGTTGTCTTTAGGACATGGCACAGCAAAGGGAAGCCAATCAGCTGCGCGCTCGCCATCAAGCCGACGCAGGAAATAAATAATCCTATTGTTATTCTGTGCGCAAACGCAATCGAAAGAAACGTGTGAAACTAATCTAACTGAATAATACTGTTTTTAAAAATGCCAGTAAGGCGCCCGCCTCTTCGCCAAGATGAGATAGCAACGACCCGATGCATTCTTCCGTCACGCCAGCGGCTGCTACCGGCGACTGAATAATTCATCTGCGACCAGCCTGCCGTTTCACTTCACGCTTCATTTTGCCCAAATTCTGATACCCTGCTGCTCCCTTCCCCGCGGGCCAGGAGAAAGTGCGTGAGCAGAACAACCAGACACTCTTCCTCCATCCAAGTTTCGTCGGTCAGGGTTGCCAGTTCAGACGATTTGTCGCAGATTATGCTAGTTAACAACGAAGTTTGCGATAGCAGATTTAGAATACCTCAAACACCAATTAAAATAGTTCATTTATTATTCAATTTTTTTTAAAATTACGTTAGAAAAATAAATAAATTTTAATTAGTACGGCGATATNAATAGTTCATTTATTATTCAATTTTTTTTAAAATTACGTTAGAAAAATAAATAAATTTTAATTAGTACGGCGATATTATTAGGAATGCTATTTTACTCGTGGATTAACCTGATTTTATATATATTGTTATATTATTCCTGCTGGCTTCGAGTTGTTGAGATGAGAGATTTGGACAGCTCTTAACAACGAGGTCTTGAGAGCCTATGAGGGTGAAATTGGGTGAGAATGGAGCAGCGCCGGAATGAAAGGACAGGGGAAACGAGAGATCCCGCGAAAGANAATAGTTCATTTATTATTCAATTTTTTTTAAAATTACGTTAGAAAAATAAATAAATTTTAATTAGTACGGCGATATAATTAGGAATGCTATTTTACTCGTGGATTAACCTGATTTTATATATATTGTTATATTATTCCTGCTGGCTTCGAGTTGTTGAGATGAGAGATTTGGACAGCTCTTAACAACGAAGTCTTGAGAGCCGATGAGGGTGAAATTGGGTGAGAATGGAGCAGCGCCGGAATGAAAGGACAGGGGAAACGAGAGATCCCGCGAAAGACCACCGACAAGCACCATCCCCACTTGCGAAAATCCGGGAGTGACACGGCCGAGGATTGAACCCATCTCGCCTTGGTGGGAGGCGAGCAGTCTAACCGCTCAGCCACCGCAGCCCCCTATTACTAACGTGGGGTCCCATTTCTACAACACTGTAAAATAAATTGCGTAAATAATTATGTGCTCTAAATTAGTTGCCTAGATTATTTTTGTATAGCACTACAAATGAATTACAGCAAATTTTACGAAACGTTAATGTGGAATGCGTAAATCTAATGTTCAATTTTACTTCAAATTTATTGTAAACACGTAGCTGCAAAAAAATTGTGCATTTCATAAAACAGTGTACTCTCAACATAAAATATTTCAGTAGTGGAATTGCAGGAAAATCTTTGACAACTAAGTTTCTACAGAATTTGTTTTGGAATAAAAAAAAACTTTACTGTGCAACAGCCGGCTGACATTTCAATTGGAGTTAGTCCATAGTATATTCTGTTTTCTTGTAATATGATGTTTTACAATCCACGCCCGCGTTTGCATCTTACAGAAAATAAAAAAAATAACACGTGGTTCTGCATGCTCCGATCTTAAGCCGTTAGGTCATCATTGTAGTTGCTATATAGTTTATTCTAGGTTTATTCACACTTTTAGAATAACACTTTTGAAAAATCTCCCAATGTATGAGGTGTTTGATTGCTTCCTGAATAGGACATGTATCAAAAGCGTTTTATACTTTTAACATAAAAACACGTTATTTTTAATTGAATTGAAATTTTACTTTTATTTAATTTATAAATTCAAATTTTTCATTTATTATTACTATGAATAAAAAAGAGCTAAAGTAGGTGTGTTGGTAATGCCTAGTAATAAATAATCCCTAAGCAAAATAGTTTTATGCTAACTGCGCACGAATACGGTATGTTGTCCCTTTGGTGTAATTTTCTAGACTAGGTTGAGCTTTGTTTATATGGGGCGAATGGATATCCTGGAAGTNCATGTTGTCCCTTTGGTGTAATTTTCTAGACTAGGTTGAGCTTTGTTTATATGGGGCGAATGGATATCCTGGAAGTATAACTTTAGCAGGGGTTCAAAATAGTTGGCAGCAATTGTGAAACTCCTCAAGGCAGGAGGCTTATAAGTGACAAGTGAGCAACTGGTCGCTTGCGGCAACCTCTAGCCAGTCGCCAGACCAGATCGTGAATATTCATGACTCAGATTACACTGCCCCGACAGCGGGATTGAAAAAAAAAGTTGCCTGTAAACACACAGAGGAGAGCACGGCATTTACGACCCTGGTCGTCCGCGGACGATGGGGAATTGACGAACGGGGTCCGACGGCAGTTCTGATTTACCGGCGAGCGGGGCGGAATTTATCGGTGCAGAGACGCGAACTTTTTTGGCTCCGGGATGCCGATTGGCAGTTTGGAATGGTATCGTTTGTACGCAAGCCGCTGCGCTGACACACGCGGGGAATAACGGCTGTTCACAGTAAGCTGAGCACTTCTGAAAGCCCTGCTCACGCCGTATATTCTACCACCATATGTAAACTTAGCAATGCCACGGGCCTTACCATTTCATTCATGCGTCATGCCAGTATACCTGTAATATTATTATTAAAGTAAATATATTGCAAATTTGCTTATTCCTATACTTATTAACATTAAAATACGGAAAGCAGAATAAATAATTTTAATATTCATACTAGCATCAACTATAATACTTTAAATTCAACATTAAGACTTTTAACTACTTCCCCTCTGCTGTTGCCAACTTTACTGCGCGCGTGATAGTCCTTGTGCCAGTTGAAATGTATGCAGGAAGTGGCAGTGACATTTTTCAAATGTTATTTGTTCAGTTAACCGTGGACAACNCATGATAGTCCCTGTGCCAGTTGAAATGTATGCAGGAAGTGGCAGTGACATTTTTCAAATGTTATTTGTTCAGTTAACCGTGGACAACCTATAACAAGCTTAATTTTGCTACATCACTATCGTGAATATATACCTGCTGGTTAAAGTCAGGCGAAGGCTGCTCACGGCTAAGTTAGCACTTTCGAAATCAACCTTTGAAAAAAACACCACTGCCCATAGCTGCATAAATGCTACATAACACATAGGCATGCAAGCTCCCAGTTAAGTTGGCAGCGAATTAATACGAATAGTTCCCAGACTTGGGCGTTGTACTGAGTACGTCATGTGTAAATTCGTGGATACTAGAAGTCACCGTTTCGTGTTTTATGCACATAGGATCACGAATCTGCACATTATTAACACACTAAATATCCCAAAGAATTGGATGGTGCGTGAATAAAGTCAGGTGGTCCTTGGTAACGTTAATTTTACATACGACTGAAGGATAAAACAATAATAAAGGTAGATCCTAAGCGGCGCTTTTGAAGGTACTCAACCGTGAAAAGTCTATAGGTAAAAAACCTTCACGTATGATCAGGATCCCATTTAATTTGCAGTTGTCTACTTATGTTCGGCACGAACCATATATTTTCTAATTGATTCGGTGTAAAATTTAATACTTGAGACTACTAGGCTACCTGATTTTAATTACGGAATCATATGAGAAAACTAGCATCCGCATATACACTGTCTGTTCCCGTTTATTTAAAGTTTTGAATAGCAACAGGGAAAAACATATACTGGAAATGCTGCCAGTCACTTTACAAAATTAATCTACGGGCAAAGGCTTAAAGCTGTTTAAAATAAAAAATTTAAAAATTACTGGAAAAAGTTAATAAGTTGCACCGTAATATTGTAGATCTGTGCAATGCTATAATTGTTCAAGACACGACGAAAAACAGGAAATTCCTTAATTTTCTAGGCAGCAGTGAAAGCTCTCAGAACGTATTGGCGTATTGTGCATTCACAAGAACAGAAAAAAACTATTAAACAAATGAAGGACAGTTACGTTCTGTCGGACTAAGTACGGGGTTGTTGTAGCTCTCACGTGGTGGTAAGTGCACTTATACAAGATTAGCTACACAATTAAGCAGAGAATTATTGTGTGTACCAGGATTTCGCAATTGAAGAGTCCGTGTCAATGGTAAGAAAGTACATCAGGAAGAGCAAGATAATGTTCACGTCAATTCTTAGACGAATTTACTGAAACATTTTGTTGAGGAAGGTNAGTACATCAGGAAGAGCAAGATAATGTTCACGTCAATTCTTAGACGAATTTACTGAAACATTTTGTTGAGGAAGGTAGCATAGCCAGTAGGAAAAATAATTCCACTAAGTTAACTGCTGGCGAAATATTTGGTAAGACTGCGTCAGTGTGTGGTCAGGTTATCAGAACTCCTCAATACCTCTGGAAAAACTGTTTGTCAGATACGTTGTGAGAATCTACTGTAGAACGCATCTCCATATAAACCAAAAATAAATGTCTACTCACTTGCAAATCCAACAGCCACCATGAACCTACGTAAAAGAATTCCTCACCTGAAACAAAGAGAAAATAAAAATATGCTTTATAACACTGTACTGCAGGCATACATTACAAATAAAATCATAATTTACTGATAAAAATATGTATGCACATTTTCACCTAGGACATAAGTTGTAAACTATTTTGTTACGGTTAGTCACTTGTAAAGTAAGTACAGCAATATCACACAATTTCAATTTAATCTTTGCCCTATTTGCTCAAGGATGATGTAAGAACAATCTTAAACCCTCAAAGCTTAGGAATACAGTGATAAATATAAATTGTTTAAATAATTAAAAATAAAATTAGAAAGATAATCTAAACTAAATAAATAAATAAATATAATTATTTCGCACATCGTTTGCTCATTGTACATTAAAAATAATGCTTAAAAAANAAACTAAATAAATAAATAAATATAATTATTTCGCACATCGTTTGCTCATTGTACATTAAAAATAATGCTTAAAAAACACTGAAGAACCAAAATATTTTGTTGGTGGCTGACAGGTTAAAAAATGTATTATTTTTAAACCTTGGGTTNAAAAAACACTGAAGAACCAAAATATTTTGTTGGTGGCTGACAGGTTAAAAAATGTATTATTTTTAAACCTTGGGTTTGTTAAAAGTGCCAATCAAAAATTTTAATTTTTGAAAAAATGTCTTATTGTATTTCCGGAAATGTGTGGGGAGAGGTCGTATCGTGAGTCTAGAACACTTGTTAGCATGAAAAGCACATACACGTTCTAAGGTCACGTAACACTCTCTCATACAAAATAAATTTGAACAACTATGACAACCTCCATACGCAGATCCGTGAAGAGAAATTTGACCAAAAAATGGGGCTTGCAGATCCCGCCGAATTACGTATAAAAGTTCCATTTAAAATACTTCGTAATTGCAATACACTCGTGTTTCGGCTGACCTGTAAATGAGCATACCACCTTCAGGAATCAGTTACAGCCTTTCAGTAGCCTACTTTTTTTTTCGACGGTTGTCAGCGGTTTTTATCTACGTCCTGCATACTGATGCTGCCGTTAGACGTAAGCAAGCGGTCTCATTTTAAGTAATGTGCTAAAAAAAACTACACCCGTACCACTGAATGCAAATAATACTAAACTGTAGAAGTAACGAGGCTTAAGATAATTATTTGGCGTTTCTGTAGCTANTGCAATACACTCGTGTTTCGGCTGACCTGTAAATGAGCATACCACCTTCAGGAATCAGTTACAGCCTTTCAGTAGCATACTTTTTTTTTCGACGGTTGTCAGCGGTTTTTATCTACGTCCTGCATACTGATGCTGCCGTTAGACGTAAGCAAGCGGTCTCATTTTAAGTAATGTGCTAAAAAAAACTACACCTATACCACTGAATGCAAATAATACTAAACTGTAGAAGTAACGAGGCTTAAGATAATTATTTGGCGTTTCTGTAGCTANATACCACTGAATGCAAATAATACTAAACTGTAGAAGTAACGAGGCTTAAGATAATTATTTGGCGTTTCTGTAGCTAGATTTAATGGTCGACGAAAGGTAATTTCATTTTGCATCCGTTCACCTGTAACGTCATCGTCTGTGCGCCGGCGAGATTTTATTTTTCATATTGGAGTCGCGTAGATGAGACGAGCACATAACACCCGTAAGAGAAANCTGTGCGCCGGCGAGATTTTATTTTTCATATTGGAGTCGCGTAGATGAGACGAGCACATAACACCCGTAAGAGAAAAGATACAACGACACGAAAAAATCATTCTCGATGTGACTGCATCAATTTACAACACAACAATTCACACAGTGGTTGGGATTTCTCGGCAAAATTTACAAGGCACCTATAAACTAGTTTCAAAGGCGGTGGAGAAGCNGTTCACACAGTGGTTGGGATTTCTCGGCAAAATTTACAAGGCACCTATAAACTAGTTTCAAAGGCGGTGGAGAAGCCGCGGTGGTGTAGTGGTTGGACTAATCGCCTCCCACCTAGGCGCACCGGGTTCAATCCCCGGCCGGTTCACTTCGGATTTTCGAAAGTGGGAATCGTGCCGGAAGATGGCTACTGGTCGGCGGGTATTCTCGGGGATCTCCCGTTTCCCCTGCCCTTGCATTTCGGCGCTGCTCCATACTCACCTCACTTCAACCTCAAAAGCTCTCAAGACCTCGATGTTAAGAGCCGCCCAAATCTCTCCACTCCACTCAAAGGCGGTGGACAGAAAATAAATTTGGAACACATGATTCTGACAAAGAGTGCAGACATTATAGAAACGCATTGAAATGGGTAATGTATGAATATTATTTCACAAGTTTAATCGGGTAAGTCGCAAATAAAATTGCCCTTGTTACGATACATATTTTTCCACTGCAAGTAAAATAATTTGAGTGATTTTATTTTACAACTTTGAACACCATGTTTGCAATGCTGCGCGACCATTGACTAAAGACGAGGCAGACCTCTTATTCGTCTTCTGCGCATGTATCCAACCTTGACCTACCCCAACGGAACACAACTGTCAAAGTCACATGGTCAACAGTGATGAACGTGTTTGTCTATATCTTAATTTTCAAAAGACAATCACTTTTATATGAATAAAATACTTTCGCCAGTTTGAATTTAATCAAACTACATTACAAATTGGTTGGAGGAAATATACAAACGTCTCAAAGCAATTTTTTTTTAAACAGTGATCTAACCTCAAATCCAATCCACGCCACTTTTGCTAGTCGTCTTGGCATAAAAGCAGTTCAATGCTGGGACACGCACTTCAAGAAATTATTCGCAAAATTGCCATATAAATGTATAAGAATAGTGAGAGAGTGCGAATGGTAAACTATTTTCCCATATATCCATGGTGCCGTTCCTACATTCGCTCACGAAACCGTCTAATGCCTAGGGAAGTCCCCAACCTTGTATAGTAAATATGCTCAACATTCCTTTATTTGCAGTTTGGCATTATGTATAATTTTCATACAATGAATAGGTTAAAAACTTCCTTTACAGTTTCGGAAGTTTACAAGGAATTTTTTCACAGTGTGGAGACTGGTTGTGCGCAGCCAGCGAGATTGGACCACCTCATCTTTAGTCTATGTACACGACAAGACAAAAACTGAAATCGTCTCTAATCCAAAACTGAGGGACGTGCGACAGTTTTCGTCGTGCTGACATCGGAAGTGTCTTGTATTAGATTGGCTGTTCTAATTGAATTGTCGTATCGTTCTAGTTGGAAATGTGTGATTCCTGGAATAATACAACCGTGCATGTGCGCCAATATGGTGTGTAAGAGGGGAGAAGGAAGGTAATCAGCGTTGAAAAATTTTAACCTACTCTCCCCACGATGGGGTCGCCAACATAAGGAACCTCGTGTTGGTTCACAGAACTACTCTCAAAATCGCGGAGAAAACCTCTGGCGGCCTCGTTCCTTCCGTAAATGTTCCTTAAATGCAACGCCTGCGATTAGCGGTGAATGTGTGGCGGGACCGCCCTCACTCAAGTGATCTCTCCGTGCCTGCGCCGAGTCGGCTCCTCCCTCAAACGTTGACCGCAACTTACATCTCCATCTCTGCTATAACATGGCCACTTCGCAGGGACATGCTATCTGCCGCTAAGCAGCCGGGCAACGGTTCGACGCCGCCCTCACACAGCCCTGCCTTGGGAACACTGCGTTGGAATACACTTACTGTTCATACTTGCGCGAAGTACTGTTGACTTGTGAACGTTGCACACGTTTGTATATAAAGAAAAAATATATATTCATACATTTAAGATAAAATATATTTTTCTCTCTTTTCTGGACCGTATGAATAATAGCTCAAAGTAAAGCCTTACTCGACTGCAAAACTTAAATAATTTCCAATAAAAATTTACTCGTGCAGAGAATTCTTTTCAATTGTTAAACCTACGCAGTCGCTCTAATTGCATGTGATATTGCACGCAGATATAAACCATGATTAAATCATGGTTTATATCTGCGTCCTAAAAAAACATAGTTCTGGCATCACGCACAATATCAGAAATTTGTTTTTGTTTGTTAGAAACTGCATCGCATTATACACACATTTAAACAATATTTCGTCCAAACATAAAATTAACTATTTTTCTGCTATTCAACCACCTCAAGCCTGATCAACTGGTTATTCGTACTTGAAATATGTATCTGTAGGTTATTCGTTCTTTTTATATCATATCGATTGGTTCAAAGTTAAAGAAAAGAAAAAAAAATTTCAACCAGAGTATTTCTTTTAATAAGTTGACTTTTATTAAGTCAAATAATGATTATCGTGACCATGATAGCATTTATTTAACACTTTCAAGGTTAGAGGCGGGCAGACCTGGGCATTGGAAGGTAGAAATCCCTCCGAGGCGCTCGCAGACTGCGCGAAGAAATGAGGCAATTAACAGGAAAGGTTTAAGAGTTCGCAAGAGTGAAGTTGAGAACACAGAAGGAAAGGAAAAGTGATAAAAAAAAATGTTAAAAAAACACACCACAAAGTTTTAAAATCTAAAATTTTTCGTAGGTATTCCGTATCAAATCAGACCTCCTGGCAGACC